>PVKZ01000819.1:334219-584929 GCA_004027375.1 Macroglossus sobrinus | reverse complement strand
TCTCTCTCTCTCTCTCTCCAATAGAGGAATGGCTGAGACCATATTGCTATAAACTCACCACTATGCCACTACCCATTCTCCCTCCCCTATACCTGGAACGAAAATCTACAATTGAGTAGGAACTCAAAACCTGGAGCTTCTCCCTGAAGAGTAAAGGGTTTATACCCCATATTAAACACCCAGACTTTTAAGACATGCACCTGAGTGATGAGCCCCACAAAAATCTAACTTTGTAAACTAACAGGGCTCTCACCCATGAGTGGGGCTGTGGCAAACTAAGAAATGGCCCTTAATGGCTCACTCACCCTCCCACTCACCTCAGGGCCCAGCACAGAGGCACCCATTGATGAGTGACCAGACTCTATGTGAAACAGGTTTATTTACTAATATTAAAGCATCCTACTGAGGAGCAGGGGCCTGTTGGGATACTCTCCAGGTAGGGAGATGGATAAGCGCCCTCTCTCTCCTTTTCTCTCTTCTTTCTTCCTCCCTTCCTTCCTGCCTCTCTCCCTCCCCACTTCTTATCTTCCTTCCCTTACTCCCTGCCTCCCTTTCTAGGTTTTTCCTCCCTATTTTTCTCTCTCATTCTTTCCTTGCTTCCTCCCCCTCTCCCTCTCTCCCTCCTTCCTTTTCTCCCTTCCTTCCTCTCTCTTGCTCTTTTTTCTCTTTGCTTTTAAATTTTTATTTATTTTATTTTATTCACTCTAGACTCCCCACAACTGCAATAGGTGTCATTTCTTTCTTTCTTTCTTTTTCTTAATTTCCCCTCACTTCGGCAGTTGGCATCTTTATGCTTAAGCTGGCAGGACACATCTTTGGACATGATCTTTTTTTTTTTCTTTTTTTTCTTTCTTTAATTCTATTTTTTTCTTCTTTTTCTGGCAGGTGCCATCTTGCACTCCCCATCTGCCTTGATCCAGAGAGTCAGTATCTCTAAGAAGGGGCCTTTTTACATGTGCCTGTTTTTTACACCTGGTGATCTGGTGTTTGTGCTGTGTCTCAGGGAAGCCCCTTGATCACCTGGCTCTGGACTCAAAGGGAGCTTGTGTTCCTGGATCTCATGTGACTGTAGCAATTGAAGGGACAGTTTTAGGCAGACTACCACTCCCTGGGCACTGCATGGATAGCAGACTGAAACACACTCCTAGTCTTTCTGAGAAAGGATTATCTGCATGTTCAGGAGCTTTGGCCTGAGAAGCAGGCTTTCCGCCCATTTGCTCACTGCAAGATGCCTATGGCGGTGCTGTCAGGGAATGGAGGCCAGCAGATGCATCTACTTCACTCCAGTTCACTGGTGACTTCCAGAAAAGAGCTTATACCCTTGTCTGGCACCCTGATTTTCAGGGCTGCTGCCTGGGGACACCTCCAGAATGCCTGGCTATGGAGGCCGGCAGGGCTTACACTTGCAGTCCCACGGAATTGTATATATATTTGCATTCTTTAAAACTGCTGCCTGAAGGACTGGCTCCCAACAGCCTAATCTAGGTACTGATTGAGCTCCTCCCCTTTGGAATAATGACAGGTTTTGACACATCCTCAACTACTGGGAGCTATTAAAAATAAAATAGACTGCTTAGACAATCACAAAGATTTGAGAGACAACCAAAAACGAGGGCAAAGTTGTACCAAAAGTTTCATCTCCTACACGAGGCCATTTGGTCAAGACTGGGAGAGGTACCTGCTTCACCTAAAGCATAGAAGCCTTCACAGAGTCAAGCAAAAAGAAGAAACAAAGGAATATGTTCCAAACAAAAGAAACACACACCAAAAAAAAATAAAAGCAAAACAACAACAACAACAATAAAAATCCTAATGAAACATACATTATTTACGTAATAAAAGAGAAGATAAGACCCACTGGCCTGCTGTGGCACTGGGAAATGCCCAACTAACAGCTTGACACATCCTCAGCTGCCTCGGGACAAGCTAACACAAAGAGAAGAAAAGATCACTTGAATTTTCACAACAGTCATTTCTGTGCAGTTAACTGTATCTCAACATTCTTATGCCAACCTTAGCTTAAAAGCTCTTAAGTGCTAATCAATTGTGTAATTCTGAATATTAGCTCACCAAATATCTGTTTAGCCAGAACCACTGGGAAACAAACTAATTATTTCAGTTTTCTAAATACTGAATTGGCTTACCTAATCACCCATTTTCTCACTGATTGGTTACTGTCCAGCAAATCAGTAGATTTGGAGACCAGGTGTCACCATCTAAAATATGCCTCCTTTTCATTTGTCTTTTCACCTGCTACCATTCTTTGTAGAAACAGACAGGCACTAGGCCAATAAGTCCTACTTAAATGGCTAAAAGTCAGAAAATAGCAAGCAACATCTAAGATAAAATTTTAAGAGGTATTCACTATGAAAAATGACACGAATTATCGGCATTCCACAAATAACATAGGCTGAAGCTTCTACTAATGAAAGCAGCCCATATAATACACAAGGTTAAGTCTCTCTTGCAAGAGGAAATGATAACTCACCTTGTCCAATTTGTGGAAGCACAGAAGTGGTGATAAGGTCAGCCACTGGCATCATTTTTATAGAGACTCTTTCAAGAAATTACTTATTGCCATAAGAGTAAAATCAATAGACATGGTAAGAAAATCAACAGAAAAAAAAAATTTGTACTCAAGATGTTAACCAAATCTATCCACAGCATTCTGACATTATAATTGAATACATCATCCTTTCAAATAAAAGGGGGGGGGTTACAAATTTTAATAGTCTAGAACTATTTTTAGTTTTTTCTGTTCTAAATTCTGGTATCTGTCTGGGTCTGTGTGACGCAAATATAAATGTGTAAAACATATTTAAAGTATTTAAAGCCTTCTTTTCTGCTGCAAATTCCAAGTTCCTCTAATGGATGAACAAAAGCTAAACTTTCTATTTCTCTAAATTTTTTTATCCAATCTACTCACTTTCTGATCAGTAGTTGGGGCTGCCTACAGACATAGCTGTATGATCTGATAATTTTTGCATCTTGATGCTTTACATGCAGTGAAGACTGAAGATGAACTTTAATCCCATTATAATGCAAAGCCACATTTTGGTCCCAATCAATGGATGACTCCCTATAAGAGAAAGGTTTTTATGGTTTCTTAGGTAATGTCACGATCATAGATGAAGTTAAGTGATGTGATCTCATGTTGCCGGTGGGAGCAGGAAGATTTACAAGTGATACAGCACTTGCATAATTCTCAACAAACCTGCCTCAGAGTCTCAGTACTGCAAGTTAAGAACTTGGGTTTTTTGGAATATATCTTTCAGGATTATGTCATCTTAACAAAACTCATAAGCCTAAAAAACATCAAGAATCTCGATTTATGAAGTTCGAGGAAGAATAAAAATGTCAAGTGGACTGGATATTTGCAACAGCCTGTTCAGCATATTTTCTCTTTGCAATAAATAAATTAATTAATTAGAAAGTACATGGGGATTCAGTTTATCAAATGGTTTATGATGTACTATGAATCCTAACCACAGGAGTTAGCTATAATTCCTAATTCAGAGTGCCAAGTTCTGATAACCAGATGCAGCCTTCTCACCAAGTAGACCCACTTGGTGTGCAGACAGGCATGCCGACCCAACAAACAGCACACTCACTCCGCTTAGCACTGTCACCTTTGGCATTTGGAGTTGTCCTTTTCTATTTTACCTAGTCTGTCTTCTATTTATACAATCTTTCTCCTAGCAAGATGAATATAAGTACTGAGCAAATTATTATGCCATCTACTCCTTCCACACTTAGACTATTCCTGAGTCGCCTTGGCTAGAATTCTGGAATTTTGTAGCTCTTCCATCCTGTAGCTATTTAGTTGTACAATAACTGACCACATCCTTCATTCAGCATCCTTCATTCAAGGAGTATTTGTTGAGCATTTATTGTATGAAAATTATTTTAGTCCCTAGGAGTACAATGTTATCCCTAGGCAAGATAGACACATTCTTTTCTTCATAAACTTCAAACTATATAAGATAAAATAGAAATTAAACACGATATTAAAATAAATTGCACTGATCAGTTCTCTCAGAAGAAATGTTGTTTACATTGACATAAAGAAATGAAGATACATTCTTATTTTTCTGTTATATATGGTCATCTGCTCATTTATTATGTATGGAATTTATTGATTTAGTTCTCACAGGATATCTTTATTTCTCTTAAACACAAATTCACTTAAGGTATCTCATAGCTGCATCCCCATTGGACCAGACAAAATTAAGTCATATTTGATGATCTATATTACAAAAATAGAATATTTGTAACACACCTATACAGCATCTAGCATAAATGCCCTTTCGAAAAGCCATTATGAATGGTGTTCAGTTGTTTAAAAATGGGAATTATTAAATACAAGTTCTTACTTTCCCTAATTGCTGTACAAAAAAAATATTTCCTCAGCTCCCTCTCTCCATTTAAACTCTCATCATTTTGTCCCCTGAAGGACATCTCTCAGAGCAGCTTTCCAACTATAAGCATTGCTACCAAAACCATACTTCTGCTTTCAAAGGGGGCAGATTTTGAGACTCTCCTAAAAGTTTCATGTCCAGATGCTTTTAACTTAAGCCCAAGTCTTTAACATGTAAATAATCACATGTTTTCCTTGCACTTTATTAACATTGAAGGCTTTTAGGGCATACAATTTTAAATTAATGATGATACTAGTTCTATTTCACCAAAAAGTCCCGAAGGGAAACAGGGCGTGACCAGGGTAAGTTTAAGGTCATGTTCCATTCCAGCAGCTGTCTCAGGATTCCAGCTTGCATTACCAGTCCTGGTCTTCCCTAGCCATGCATCGCTCTTGCTCTTACAACCACTGTGTAAGTTATATTCACTTCCAGGAACACTGACATTCACAAACTAGCTTCTTCATAATCTGATTTTTGTCACAATTGTCTAGCAACATAAAAAATAAGCATATGGTTGTCAAAATGAGAATTGGCAAGAGTATGAATTGACATTTAAAAACTGGTAAATACAATTGAATACCTTAACTCTTAGTTTTCATTATAATTCAATCTAAACTGTAAGCTTTTAAACTATTACAGAATTCCATATTCTTCCGAAAATCTTCTTGAGTTTTAAGACCCTCTACTCTCTGGCTGTATTTCTCACTCTTAGCTGTTGTAGTTTCTCAGCAGGTTTACACAGCATACCCTTGATATTAATGAAGACATATCTGAAGGTCTTTGATTATTTGCTTGAGCTCCAAATCTCTTTCAATCGTATTTCTGCATACTGGCATGTAAACTGATCATATTATTCCTTAAGCCTTTTCAAATTTCACTAACATGTCTAATTTGATGAGAAAATTTTTATCCAGCTGGGGCTTTTCTTAAAATACCTTAACTAATTACTGTTTCTGAATGTCATAAAATGTACATGGAGGTCTTGTTCCTTTCTAATATCGTAGCCTTCATAAAATTTGACTCTCTTCTGATTCATTATTTTAAAAAAATCTAAATTTTGCCTTAAAATAATCACTCCTTTAGACACCTCTTAATTTTCAACTCCATTACCAAATTTCATTTTTGTTCTTACTTGTGAGTGTATGTATTTGGTTGCGTTTATTTTGACAAGAGTACTACTAACATCTTCCTTTTTCTTTTTTCTTAGTGAAATTTATTTTGTGAGACTTGTGACCAAAATATGCTTATACTAGATAGAGCTGCTAAACTTATTCATTGATAAATTATATCATCCTAAACAACAATATATTGTGTCCCATTACATGGAATACTGAAGTCATCAAATATATAAAAATATATATTTTATACATATTGTACATATTGATATAAATAACGTATGCATATATATGGATAACTTAAATATCCATATTTGTATATAAATGTATTATACACACACACACACACTTATAAGCAATTCTAAGGCTAGAAATTTTTGAGATTTCATGTATTTTAGGTCCAGTTTAAACAAGAGGTTCTTCATTACTCCAGAAAGCATCTTTATCTTTGAGATCTCACAATACCTTTTATTTTATCTTTGAATTTCCCCATGCATGTATCTTATTTCTCTAATTTTGTAATATGCTCCTTAATGACAGGAACCTTCTAATTTAGTTTTAAATTCCCTCATGGTACACAGCACTTGATTAAAAAATCTTGCTAGTTAGTATTTTAAAAAATCTTGCTAGTTAGTATTTTGCACCATAGAAATAATAAATTGATTTTTTTAAAAAAGCAGACAAATACATCAAGGAATAAAATTTAATACATTTCTTAAATATTAATATAAAGAATAAACAGTGCATTTTCTCCTTAAATGCTGAAACGGCTTTGCCATATTTGATAAATGTTTTGTTTATATTTCAATATTCTGACCTCCATGTCCCTATGGATTCTGACCTGAATTTGGCAAAATAATTAGATGTAAATATGTGAATAAAACATTTCTTCAATTTATGGATGTGTATTAACATTTTCTGCTAGAGGCAAGAAGGAACTCTGAGGAAGCCTTGGTAACCCCAAGAACGAATCACTACCAAGGCACTGCAGACACAGATCACGTGGAACTGGGAGGTCTTCCCCGCAGGAGGAATAGGTATGGACATCGCGGGACAACAGTGAAGGGCAGTATGTGCCTCTGTTTTTTCTTGGCTTTATCATCAAATTAAAAGAAGGAGCCACTGAATTGTGCCTGCTAGAGACTCAACTGGTGATTAAGACTTCTGTTCATGTGACACAGACCTTTGTTAAAATTAGTTTGTTATAAAAATAGAATATAAATATATATTCTGGTAAAAAGTTAAAATATAATATCTAAGATCTGATTTGGTGACTATTTGAAATACCACTCCTCTCCCACCTTCTCCAAAAGTAACCATTTTCTTAGTTTGCTTATATCCTTCTAGAACTTACACACACACACACACACACACTATATGTCATATACATGTATTCATATATAGATATATAACTTCTATATCTGAACTATGAAGTAGTATCTTGCATGTTAGCGAGCGTTTGTTTATCTATTGACCATTTGATCCTTGTTGAACTTAATAGCTTTTCCTTCTCACTAGCATAGTTCTTGGTAAGGACTGTTCAATGAATAGGTTCGATGAAAGTGTGATTAAAGAATGTTGGCTTGTTTGAAGATTTTGAAGGCAGGTAAGTCAACTTCTATTCTGTCCTCAGGAATCATCACAATCCTCTCCAGTGCTCTCCATACACCCTGGCTGTGACGAGAGCTTCTCGCACCTACTTTGGTTGTGGCGATGCAGACAGAAGCAGCAGGAGCAGCAAAGGCCTACCTCACTGCACCTTCTGTGCCTCACGAAAGTAAGATTTGAGGCTGTCATTAAGTTTAGAATTTTCAGAAATAAAAAGCTGCCTGTAATAAACAAGAGATTTTATTCCCCCTTTATTCCTCCATTTAAACTGAGAAGTAATCTTTAAAGTTCATTGCTGAGCCTTTTTGCTCATGGAATCTGACAAATTAAATTTTTCAAGTGAAACTTAAGATGGCACAATAAGGAAATAATACATTTATAAAATAATTTGCAACTTATTTAATAAAAATATATAAAAAGCCTTTTTTGCAAATAAGTTGTATATATATTAGTATATAGGATGTCTAATAATATCTAAGAAAAATCAAGTTTCTGAATCAATTACCAGCTGTTTTATCTCCTAATAGTCTGAATTTTCATATAATGAAGATAAAACAGTAACATATTAACTTAACTGTTTCATACTAAAAGATCCCATAAAATAAAGCTTATCATATAGACACATCAGTGATTTAATCTTATCACAATAATCTTGCCACAGCAGTATTGAGAACAGATTGTTTTTCTTTGTATTTTTCTCACTATTTAATAACTTAACATTACCCACAGAATGAAGCCTTTCGGCATTATTCTGTTTTCAAAGGAACCTGCAATTTGATCCCAACCAACTTTACCAGCTTAATTTACCTAATTTCACTTCAACCACTCACTCTATGTCACAGACCAGGCTCTATGAATGTGAGTATAAATAATCTCTGGTCCATGACAATGTTATGCATTTTAAAAAATAATATTTATGAAATCCATTTGTCAGGTTATTTCTGTAATCGTTTACAACATCATTTATTTTGCATAAAATAACAAAGTAATTCCATCAACCCACTCAAAATGAAACAATAATTAGCTTTATAAGTATTATGCTTTATTATTTTTCAAAATATTTTCTAGAACAAAATTTTAAAAATACAAATCAACTATTTTAATGAAGCGAAACTCATTTAAGACTCATTTCATTAAAAAACATATTTCAGATTAATCGATGGGGTCTGCTTTTTATCATTTTTACAAGTCTGACTAGCTTTCACTTTTGTCAGTATAACATTTCAATGCTGGTGAAAAAAAGGGGCTCATTATTTTAAAGAAAGTATGCTTTTCATTAATAAGTTCATTAGACATTTTGAAATAGGATAAAAGTAATCAGTGGAATGTTCATTATTGCTTAATCATCCTAATTATCTGAACATTCTTTCGGTGCAGCTCTATCAACACCAGTATTGAAAACCTCCATTTACTGTTCCTGTCACTCCATTTCTGTGTGCTCATGTGAAAGTTCTTATTAAAACTAATTTGTTTTATTCACTGACAATCATGTTTAAAAGTCAGCAGGAAATCTAAATCATCCAATTATTCCTATTGAGGAAACAGCATGGAAGTGTTGATAGATTTAGAATAATGATTTGTGCAGCTTTGTATCGCTGCGCAACATGAGGGGCTTTGATGACTTGATTCAGATTTGAATCTGCTGTTCTTCCCTTTGTTCTGCAGGAGATTATTTATCCCTACACACTCCAAATATACAGGATGGGTAGAAAACACAGGAGAAAAAATGAAGATAAATTATGGTGTGGGCTTCTTGTAAAAAGGCATCTGGTTTTGAAACAGATAAGGTTTATCAATCTGGAATAATTATCAATGCCTTTTTTAAAATCAATGTCAACTAAGCCACTTTCTGTGTCAGAATTTTCCCTAATCGAATTTATTAGAGATGTTAGAGTACACAAAATAATGATCAACTCCTTAATTGAAACAGCCGGAAACCAAAAACCATACCTCTCCACCCTCTGACACAGACATCGGGGAAAAGCTGCTCATTAAAAATCTGGGGAAGTGGATAAAAATTGGTGTCATTTTCTGAAAAGTTGAAAACTCAATGTAGTATACAACTTAGAGACTTTTAATAAAGCACTGTCGACAGCACAGCTGTTGCTTTGAAATGCAACATTATTTTCTGTGTTGTCTTAATGTTAGTCTTTGATAATGAATAAAGAAAACAGCTAATTTAGAACTCAGGGATGTCCTCTGACAACAGAGAAAGTTGAGTGGCACACTGAGAGCAAATTAGAGGAAAGTAAATATCACCGTAACACTCCAGATGGTTTGGAGAACTTTCCCAATAGATCTGCACTATTTCCCACTAGGAAGAGGGACTAATCTGGTCCAAAATTCCACCAAAGGAGCTAGGCACAAACACACTTACTTCTTAAAAAAAAAACTGTATGTTCTAGCTTTATTCAAAATACTTGAATTAAGAAAAAAGATTCTATTCATTGACTAAATTCTGTCCTTAGGAAAGCAGAGAGACAAACTCTGGTATAGTTGAGTATTGGCACAAAGACTCAGGCTACCCATAGACTAAGAAAAGAAAGTCTTCCTCTAGGAGTTTCAGAGGGCCTTGCTCTGTCCCTATTCTAGCTATGACTCATGCTCACAACAGAGTTAGCAGACCAAGGAACCAAGAGGTCATGCTCACTCAGAGCCCACATGCTTCCCTTTCTTGTCCCAGACATCCAGGACCTTGCACTGTTCTGCCTGAATGGCAATGAGCCTTCTTCCAGTAACCCAATGGGCATCTTCCCAAGCTCACCCTGCCAAGGGTGCATCATGGACCTGGTGGCCACATGCCTGCCAAGAGTGGCTAAGGGGCATTTGTTTCTCTGGAGTTGTGGCTGACGCTTGGAAATATGGACTAGAGCGTCCACATGAACACGTGCAACGCTCTTCATAGTGCAGTAAGAGAAGAGAGGTGGAATCTTAAGCCAGAGGATGAAGGCCAGCTCTCTTGTATCACAAATCTCTGTGTGAAATATAAACTTACATCTGCATTTTGAGATCACTGACATATTTTGTCAGGGTAAGAAGATGATATATATTCCTAAATAGTTGCTTATCTTAATTTATAACTAACTAGTTTAGACTTACAGTACATGGACCATGTTTATAATCTTTCTTCAGGACCTACAAATGTTAACTTTGGACCTATTTAAGATACTAGATTTCCTCATACATTGATTTTAAAGGTGATTCTCTTCACAGTTAATAAGATCATTTAAGATGAATCTTTTATTTTTTAATACAAAAGCTTTTATTATTTTTCTTTGTAATATTAACATTTTTGAAGATAGGGTGGGTTTGTCAGAAAACTTTTCAGCTGTATCCATCATCCCCCATCTCTCTTAGCTCACTCGCGCACGTGCTCTCTCCCTCTCTCTGTCTCTCCCTGCCCCCACCTCCTCCTCTCTTTCTCTCCCTCCCTCCCTCCCTCTCTAACTCCCTCTCTCTATCATCATTGTTTTAGGCAGAGGTTATTCTCTCTCCATCAACCAAGGAATTAAAAGACTTTGATAACTTGCCTAATCTGGTCTTCTCTATTGTATTTCTCTCTCAAAAATAAAAGGGGGAGGAGGAGGAGGAGGAGAAGTATTAGTGGTAGTAGTTATCTCTATAATGCTGTGAATAACTGCTTCTATTTACTTCTAGCCTGAACTGCTAATATAAAATATTATGTTAATAACAAGCATACATTAAATCTCCAACAAGAGATTTCCCATTGGATGTATCACTGTTCTTCAAACTTACATATACTTATTTGAACACTGACAACATTCAGGACTCTGTGCTATATTCTTTGAAAGAGATGAGTTAAAAATAATATATAGTCTCAAAAAATTTATACCAAAATTGACTGCATTCACTTGCCTATTTTATGGCACCTCTCATCGTTAACTTTCCTATTTTTGTTTTATGAACCCAATATGACTCTTCCTTTCCCTTTATATCTATATCCAAATGTCAGAGTCTAGTTCATCTTCCTTTTTTGCATTTATTTTAAACATAAGTTCCTTTTTCTTCCTCTTCAGCCAAAAGACTAACTCAACATATTATTAAAATTGTATTCCATCTCTTTCATTTTGCACATAAAATGACTATTAACATTTTCTTAAAATTTTATTTTCATACAGACTGAAAAAAAAATGGTGTTCATTATGCTCACATGAGTTGTTCTCATGTTGGGCATGATCATCATAAGCAGACTCATCAGTCAAGTTATCAATGGCTTACTTGTTTTTGTCTTGGTTTGGTTTTTACCAGTCCCATAATAGTTAAGCATACTAACTTGTTTAAACGCTCTGTTTTAATCTAAACCCAAATACCTTTTTCTATACTTATCTTACCAATTTCTTTATCATCAAGAGAGATATCAAACACATCAGAATCTTACTATCTGGAAGATTCTAGAAACCCTGTTTACAATTTAAGATCCAGTTTGATTTCTGTGCTCTTATGTGCTCAGCTTACCTGCCTTCTTTCTGTTACGCTATTGGCTTCTGAATAACTGGAAATCTGGCTTGTCTAATTTCCTAATTTTCTAATTGTTTGATATTGTTTCACTGCCTAAAATACAAATCACTTAACTAAAGTCATGATATGCTTTATCACAGTTTGAGTCTTCTGAAAATAAAAGCTGAGAGAGAATTTGAGGTACAAGACATTTATTAGTGATAAACACTTCTAAAAGATTGGAAAAAAAATGTGAGAGAAAGAAATCAAACTTCTATGAAGACTCAACAAAGCATCAATCAATGCAATGGGAAGCTCTAGTATTGCCCATCAGTTACCATGCAGCAGAACAAAATAACTAGGTATCTGAAACTCTGCTTCACTCAATCTCTTGGTTTAGATTATTGTGGGAGGCACTATTTATAATAAGACAAATGGTGAAATAATCTTGAAAGATGAATCAGAATTTAGCAAATGAGAAAATGTTGTAGACTAAGGAAAGAAGCTATGTAAACATGACATAAAGAAGCCTGACATAAATGGAAAATAGAACATTAATTAATGTTAATGATATATTATGTATAATAATGAAATATGGTAGAGGAGATTAAAGAGCGAACAGAAGCTAAACCTGATGACATACAACATGGAGTGATCTTCTATGTTTTAAGTGTTTCACATATGTTAATTCTTAACAGTACTACTGTAAGGACAATGAGATAATGTATGCAAATTATTTCTTTCTGGGCAAGTATGTCACATAATATTTAGTAAAAGCTTGGACCATCAGGTGGAAAAAGGACTAAATAAAAGAGCAGAAATATGAATATTAACATAAATTTTGTAATTCACACTTTATGACTGAAACAAAAATTTTAACACTACCTGACCCTGAAAAAAAAATGATACTTAAAAGCAGAGAAGGTAAAACCCACAAATGGATGTGTAATTTCCATATTTCACTCTAAGTAATAAAATGTTGATATCAGTAGATTATGTCACATACATATACTGTAATAATCAGAGCAACAAATACAAAAGATTTCAAAAATATATACTCACAAGTACTACAAATACATCAAGATCTGAATCTTTAAAGTATTCAGATAAACCACAGGAAGGCAAGAAATAAGAAAAAAGAATCAGAACCAGAGAGGAATGAAACAAAAAACAAATGAGAAAATGGTATACTTTGGTGTTGACATTCAATAATTATTTTAAATGTAAATAGTATAAATACATCAATCAAAAGACAGAGACAAAAAATTTTTTAAAAAAGGACAGAGACTAAGAGTGCATAAAAACGGGGGCAACTATATGTTGCTTAAAAAATTCATTTCAAGTTCAATGACATAAGTAGCTTGATATTAAAGTATGAGAAAAATAACCATTCAAACATCAATCCAACAATAGGAGGGTGGCTTCATTTAAAATCTAATGTGGTAAAACATACAGTAAAGAAAATGACTAGAAAAAAAGAGAGACATTACTGAATGATAAAAGGACCAGTCCACCAGAAAATATAATGATCCTAAATGTTTACACATCTAATAATGGAGCCACAAAATAGAGGCAGTAAAATATGATAGAGGGTGGGAAAAAAATGGACAAATCCATAATTAAGGCTAGAAACTTCAACATCCCTTTCCTAGAAACTGAAAGAACAGAAGATCATCAAGAATAAAGAAGAACTGCAAAACACATCAACAAATTGGATCCAATTAATAGGTATAGAAATCTCCACCCAAATAGTAGAATAGAAGAAAAAAGTAAACTTTGTTTTTCAAGTACTTATAGAACATTTCCTAAGATAAACCATATCCTGAGCTATAAAACAAATTTCAACAAATTTAAAAGAACTGAAATCATAGAGTGTTCTTTGACCATAATGGAATTGAAGTAAAAGCCAGTAAGTGAAAAGAGAACAGGAATATTTCTAAACATTTGGAAATTAAACATATGTCTAATTATTCCATGGGTAAAGAAGTCTCAAAGAAATCAAAAAGTACACAGAATTAAAATTAAAGTGAAAACACACCTATCAAGACATGTGGGATGCAGCAAAATCAGTTCTGAGAAGGAAATAAGGAAATTCCCAGTACAAAATACTTAAGATAGAAATAAAGAAAAGATTCAAATCAATAACCTATGTTAACATTCAACGAAACCAAAGAGAAGAGTAAAATTAAACCAAACCAAGCAGAATAAAGGAAATAATGAAGATAAGGACAAAATTCAATTTAAATGAAAATAGGAAAAATACAGCAAACAAACTTTTTAAAACTGATAAAACTCTAGAAAGACTGACCAAAAAAACATTGAAAAAATAAAGAAGAGACTAATACTCAAATCATCAATATCAGAAATGGTTCTGCAGCCATTGTAAATATAATAAAGAAATACTAGGTATGCCCCTACTTTCAACAACTTAGAAGGAAATTTCTCAAAAATCACAAACTCCCCTAGCTCAATCTAGATAAAAGAGTCTGAATATTTCTATAACTATTAAATTACTGCATATTTATTTTAAAGTTTCAGTAGAACAAATCTTAGATCAAAATGGTTTTACTGGACAATCTAATAATTAATGAAGATTTAACAACAATTCTACACAATCTCTTCTAGAAAACAGAAGGGGAGGGAAGATTTCCCAATTCATTGTATGAAAGTAGGATTATACTGATAGCAAAAACAGTCATAGTTAAAAAAAAAAAAAACAACAACACTATGTTACTAACATACTGAAAATAGAATTAAAAATATGTAAAAAGAATTTTACAGTATAACCTACTGGGTTTATTTCTAGAAGCGCAAAGATGATTCAACATTTAAAAATCAATCTATTCAAACCATAATTTGAACAAGCTAAAGAACAATGATCTCACATAATCCTATCAATTCAGTAAACGCATTTTCCAAAACTCAATACCTATTACGATGAATATTTTCAGGATTATTTGTTATACTACTATAGGGAAATTTTCTTAACCTAATAAAGAGTATCTATAAGTAAACCTACACTTCATAGTGAAAATCCTAATGTTTTCCCTCTAAGATCAAGAACTAGGCAAAGAAGTTTGCTCTCACCACTCCATATAATACTGGCAGTTCTAGCCACGACAATAATGCAAGAAGAGAAAATATAAGATGCACTGATTAGAAAGGAGTAAAGCAGGGGTATCCAACCCCCACTACATACTGTGGACTGTTAGGAACCTGGCTGCATAGCAGGTGAGTGGCAGGAGAGCCAGCAAAGCTTCATCTGTATTTCCAGCTGCTTCAGCTCCACCTCAGATCATCAGGCATTAGATTCTCAGAGGAGCACCAGTCCCTAGTGCCACAGAGTTTGGGCACTGCTGGAGTAAACCATCATATGAAATACATAGGCATAAATACATATAAGATCTATATGCTAAAAATTAGAACACGTCAGTAAAAGAAATTTTAAAACAACTAAATAGAAAGGCATAGTGTGACATAGATGGGAAAACCCAACAACAAAAAAATATCAATTCTCTAGGGACTGGTCTATGATTTAAAGGAATTCTTATCAATATAATCAGACAGATTATTTTGCAGACATAGGAAAGCTTATTCTAAAATTTACGTAGAAAGGCCCAGGCCTTAGGATACCTAAAACTATCTTGATCCAGAAGAATGAAGTAGTAAAAATCACTCTAACCAATCTTAAGGCTTACTAGAGAGCTACAGTAGTCAAGAGAGTATGGTATTGCCAGAGGAGCAGAAACATATATCAATGAAATAGAACAGAGAACCCAGAAATGGACCCACAGAAATATACCCGACTGAATTGACAGAGGAGCAAAAGTGTTTTAAAATGGAGGAACAGACTTTTTATTCTATGATACTGGAGTGACGGAACATCCACAGACAAAAAATTAATTTTGAGTTAAACATCATACCTTAACCAAAAGTCAACTCAAAGTGGATCAGACACTTAAATTGAAACTATAAAGCTTTAAAATTTTATTTAAAAACATAGCAGATGATCTTTAGGATCTAGAGCTACACCAAAAAAAAAAAAAAAAAAGGATTACACAACAGTTTGGATGAGTTTCCAGGCAATTAAATGAAAGGCTGAAGAGAGCTTGGCGTATGATTCTGAAAGAACAAAAGAAGGACACCTATGATGATGGAACTAGCCAGTACCTTGATCACAGTAGCAAACACATGAACCACCATTTAACAAAATTGTATAGAATTAAATACACAGTCAAATGAGTACAAGAAAAACTGAGGAAGTATGAATACACTGGTGGATTGTATCAATGACAATTCCCTTAATGTGGCATTATACAACAGTTTACAAAGTGTATGTAGGTAAAGTGTATACAAGATTACTCTGTATTATTTCTTACTATTGTGTATGAATCTATCAGCTCAATAAAGCTTTCTATTAGAAGTAATTACAAGTTTGCAATATGACATTTTCATTACTACATTTCTGGTTTTGAAGTTCTGACTATGGGGAGATATGATGTTAAGAGAAATAACTGGATTATTCCTTAGCCTGTGAATACTAAATAAAGGAATAGTTTTAAATTGAGGGGGGTGGTTTAAATTCATGATATGGACTATCAGGCAATCATATAAGACCTCTAGCTCTGAGGTTTTCCAGGAGTATCCTGAAAATTCTCTCTCTTAAATGATTCAACTAGTAATTCCTAACAAATATAAAAGGGAATAGAGAACAACTTTTTCACTGCACAATTGCATACTGAATTAGTAAGTTAAATATTTCTTTAATCCAAGCATTTATAAAATCTAACATTAGTGTTCATTTTTAAGACCTTTAGAGGGAGACATAAAATGTAATTCCTAAAGTATCAAGCTTGTGTGTGTGTGTGTGTGTGTGTGTGTGTGTGTGTGTGTGTGTGTTTGTACATGCAACTTCTTTCAGAACCAGTATAATTTGGACTATATTTTTATAAGGGCTAGTTTAAATTAGAACTGACTAGTTTCTAAGGTAAAATTTACCATTATGCTTCAATTATCCAAGTGATTGCCTTATCTGTCGCCACAAAGAATACGTACAATTCTCTGTTTTATGAAAATCTACAGAAAAAAAATAAACATTTTCCTCAATTAAAAAAGCATGTACAAGAAATACTGTAAATAGATTTTAATTTTTTTCTCAGTGAATACTGTAGTTAGTTGGCTTTTTTTGACATTATATTATGTAGGTCAACGATTAAATTCAAATGTACCTTACCACAAAAGGTTAATTCATAGTACACTATGTCCAAGGTATTATTTTTCTTTTTCTGCTTGCTCTTATATTTTTATTTAAATTTGATAATTCACAATATTAAAATGCCTTTGTGATGTGGAGCAAATTCACTAAAACCATGATTCGTAAAGGTCATCTTGTTTCAATCACATTGTCAGTTATTCTTATTTCACTGCAGTGATTTGATTTCGCATAATGCTGATCTGACTCTATTTTTGACTCTGAATTTTATTGCGGGCATGTGTCAGCTTATTCCTGAAGTGGTTATACATAAGTCCCTCTCAAATATTCACTGTCCTAATTTGTGGTCTCTTTTCAGGCAATGCTTCCATTGAGAGCAATGGCCCTGACTTAGCTCTTTAGGTGTCTCACCAATCAGGATACAAGTTACATTTCTGGGGGAATGAACTATTCAAGCAAATGTATTCCCATGAAGACAGCAAAGCTGAAGGTTCATTAATATTCGGGCCTGGTGCAGATGAGAGGCTTCTCTTAAGTAAGCACATTAATCTTATCTTTTCTTATGAGCATGCTATACTGTGACCCAAGCCAAGTGCCTTCACGTGGCTTTCTATTTTAGGACTGGAAAGTTGTAGTTCAGAAACTAAGTATTCATTTTCCCCTAGAAATCAAGTACTATCATTTCCTTCTTTATCCTGAACATTTGATCATCATGCATACATAAGTTAACAATACTAATATGCACAAAACTTAGAGATAAGTTGTGTTTTAACTTGTGTTCAAGTGTTGAAGTTTATTTTTCTCCCTAAAAGACAAATAAACTTCTCATTAGGTTTCCTGGGAAATAGTCTCAGGATTTCTGATTCTGGAAATTTTCTTCTATATTGGTATATTAAGACATATCAAGGGGAAATCCTATTGTTAAGCTACGTTACTTATTTTCCCGTTAATCACTTATTCTTCAGAACTCGATATTTACTAGCTTTTCTTTTTTAAAGGTAACAATCAATATTAATAAGTCACATTGTTTATTCCTATATTAGGTAAAAATGGCTAAGTAAACTATCACCAAATCCTCATGGTATGGCTGGGCTAACCTAAATTAATGTAGGTTTTTTCACAGAATGTGCAAAATTGACTTCAGTATTTTTCTAGACTACACCTCCAAGAATAGATAATAATCATCCATATTGAAACTGAGATACGAAGTGAAGCTATGTGGCTTTGCACTGATGAAAAAGATCACACATCAAGGTTATTGCAAAGAAAGCGTTGTAATATAAGTATGAGCCTCAGATTAAAAATCACGAGAAGAGATAAACTAAATTTCAGGCATTAATTTGTCGATGAGCTGGGATTTCTCCCAGGTGAGGAACTCTATGCTGATTATTCTAGAGTGTGTACCAGTAAGTTTTTATGTAACCATTCTCCAAAACATTTCTACATAAGCCTGTATACACCTATCACCTCTATTGGGTTCCTAATGTTTGCAACACATTTCTATAGCTTTGATTTGTCTTAGCCTGCGTAACAATCTGTGAGCAAAGCAGTTCATGTATTGTTACCTCCATTTTTAAAATGAAGACAATCAAATGTTTGGTCATTGCCATATACCCAGTTAAATAAGAGAACAACCTAACATCATGCCTCATCCATCAGTTGTATTTAATAATTTGCTGTTTCTCAATTCTGATATAAGTATAAATTTAATATTTTCCCCTCTGTAAAACTACTTTCCCCATTTTATCATTTAAATTGAAGGAGGACAGGGATGATGGATTCTTCTAGCAGTGTTTGAAAATTTTAAGTGGGTAGAGATTCCAAGATAGAAAAAAAAAATAACTGAAAGTAGTTATGTATGAAATGAAATGAAAGAGTGGCCATTAGACATTGATTAGATGAGAAAGATCAAGGACTGCAAGGTAAAGTAAAAAATTTGAAGTGAGGGATTTAAATCCAACTAGAAAACTGCAGGAGGAAAAGAGAAGGTTTTAGTGCCAGAGACTAACAAATCAATTAAGAAAAATAAATTGTAACTGTAATGTGCAATATGCCATTTACCTATTGTCTTCAAATTCACATCACTCTGAGATGGTGTGGCTGATACTATGCAAACTGTGATTCTTCTCTGTCCTTACCTCATTATATTTTTCAAAAGGAGATTAAGCCTCTCCTAGCCTATATTATCAATATCTACAGAGGAAAATAAAAACAAAACAAAGAAGAGAAGGAACTTTTTCTTCTTATTTTCTATGCTGTTCCTAATTTGGGAGCTGCAACACTTTATCCCAGCAGTAACCATTTTCTAAAGCATCATCAGTTGGTTCCAGCCTCCAGCATCCTTCGGTGCTTCCAAACCAGACGTACAACATTCCTTCAGAGGTACCAGCAGCAACTAGTTAACACTCTCTCATCAGAGCTCCCAGCCTCCGCTAAGGCAGCTCCTCCCAGCTTTTAGGTTGTTAATCCCAATCTCATCCCTTTCTTCTCCATCCCTACACAGGACAACTGTTTCATGCAGGTATTATCTATGAACTACTCAGTGTTCTATGTATTAGGCCTCTAATATCCATGTAACAAGTTTCCTACATTAAATTATCTCTGTTGAAATAACTCAAATTCTTTTAATTTTCCTACTTGATCCTGACAAAAACAAGAATATTTCAAGAAAAGGCAATAAAAATACAAAAATAAAAATTCTACATTATACAAAAAATTTCATCAACTGGTGTATTCCTATTACTGGACATTTGTGAGTTATGCTTGTTTTTTTACTTCAGATTGAGAAATTTTCTCTTTTGTAAGCATATCAGTGAGAGAATTGGATTTATAAATTAAGTCAAAGCCACCTGTTTGGTTGTTGATCTTACTCTTCTATTTGGTTGTACAAGCATAGTACGGTATTACCAGAATATAGACTCTGAATGTTTAGAAATTGGTATCATTTGGGGCTGATATCTGTTGACATATGTTTACTCATGTTTGTATTCCCTTATGTATCTGTTACTTTTGTAAAACCTCATGTAATTTAAGTAAGTGTGCATTAGAAAAATTATATGCACATATTTAGAATATAAAAGTAAACCTTATGGTACAGTTCAGTTTTTTCAAAGTTCTTTATCACTGTTTGTTGCTAATATTAAAATAATTGCTATAGTGATGCTAAAACTGCACTACATGTTTCCAAAAAACTGAGTCAAATGCTCTTAGATAATTAATTTTAGTCATATTCTGAAACATCAAGATTTCAACAATTTAAAAACCATTTGTTGGCATGGAAACATGAACTTAATTAAAACTGAATTAAAGTAATTAACCTAAAACATATTCTACTACTGAGTGTTTGATTTAGAATGCTTTGGAAGAAAAGAACACTTTTCTTAATCATTTTAGGTCTTTTCTCTAATAGAAGTGTTTACGTTTTATAATGGACCAAACATATACTAATGTGTCAAATGCCTTTTTTCATGGGGAGAGGATGGCTATGAAGAAGATTTCCATGAAATGAAATGCCTATTTTTGAATTCATTGTGGGAATTCAAAGAATGGAGCATTTTATGAACATTGCTTATCGCCTTTGCTTATCTGTTGTATCCAGGAGATTTGAGGAAATAACCGGTGTCAACCTTCATTTCATTCTTTATATTTTATCCCAATGAATTAAGATTTGTGTCACATAAATGAGGAACCACCATGATGAACCACAAAAATAAAACATGAGTTAGAGGAGGGTAGCTAAAATGACACAATCATTCTTGCATCTTAACCACTGTTTTTTTTTCTTTTTCTTTTTTTGTAGGATGAGGTCCATAAGTCTATACACAGTATTCACTGAATACATTTTAGATTGCCTAAAAGTTTTTAAATCAATGTTTTTATTTTTGTTTTGTGGGAGGCTCAACCTTAGACAACTGAAACAGACCCATTGCAGATACCTTGCTGTCTGGCCACCACATCCACATTAACCATTCTTACAGTAAAAACATCATCCTCTCTGGGTCCCAAGCTCTATGATTTGAGGTGTTGGCCTCCTACCCTAGCTCAAGGGCAGTGCATAAGCTCTGTAATGTGTTTACTTGGCTAAGCCTAACTACATTTCCCAGGGTTCTTTATATTGTATATTTCGAGATAGAGTGGAAACATGGAGGAGTCTTGAAAGTTGGAAAGCAGTAATAAAGCTGCTGTCATTCTGTTGCCCACACAAATTGTTGCTGGTCGGCTGACTCACCTCTTTAGCTGAAAACAGCTTTGGGTTTGCAACTGCTCAAATATTTGCTGGATCCTTGTAGTTTCTCTGACTCATGGTCCAGGTGGTGAGTAGGTGGGAGGGTGGGTGTCTCCGTGAGAAAGATCCCTGGCTTCTACACTACATTCATACAACAAACAAGTTGGTTCATTTGCTGGGCATACAAGTGGACCCATTGTGGAAAGGTATTTCTATCAGGTAGCCACCCATTCATGACCAGACACAACCCGAGCAGCAGAAGTCTGAGGTTGAAAAGACAACTACTGGGGGCAATCAATGCTCACTTTCCTTTGCATTAGGCGGTCGGAGGGCATTATGAGTTTCATCTGTTTGACTGTTAATCACCACAACATCCTCCTCTTCACTCTCCTCACCTTCCCAGGACCTCCACTCTTAGCGTTCTAATCAGGCTCTGTCACAAGCACTGAAGACCTTAATCAGTAGCAGTTTGTTCCCTCCTAGCTTTGCCAAACAGCACACTGAGGTCTCCCCTTTACCCCGCTCTGCCACCTCCTCTGCCAGCCCTGAAGCCAGCAGAGCAGCACGTCCTCCTCTGACATCGGTCCTTCCAACGTCCTCCCTCTGGCTTCAGAGGCTCGCTCGTTCGGCATCAGTGACTGGCCGCACTGCCCACAGGGGAGGCCAGCCCTTCCTTACCACCCTGTGCTCGGCCCAGTTCCTCAAACAAGCGCATTAAAACAGCCGGCGTTGCTGGGGCATTTGGGGATGTCCCCATATGCAAGGTGGCGGTGCACGAGCATCCGACACACAGGCCACCCCTCCCGGCAGAGAAGCCCGCTGGGATTTCCCTGCAGACGCCTCGTCCCCCGCGACACCCCACACCTGTTTCTTTGGTCTCCCACTGGCTGTCAATGTCAGGTTAGTAAACTGGCCAGTACACGGGACACGAGGGCAGAGGGAGAGACCGGGGAGAGGCGGCCACTCTGGAGGGGTGGGGGGCGGCTTCACATGCACAGGAGCTCACACGGAAGGCTTGTCTGGGCCCCACAAGGACAGGTCCCTTCCCGCCCGCTGGAAACATGGAAGTTTGTGCAGAGGCCTTACCTGGGCTCAGTCATGTGTATGTACTGTCCAGATGGCCTCCACCACACATTGCTCTCTTACGTCTTTGTCCTTGAAAATGCCTCCTGGGCAGAAGGTACATCCCAGGGACTGGGGATGAGTGAGGAGGGTCCGTTGCCTGGATCCAGTTCTCAGGTCAACCGGAAGTTGCTTCCTGTCGTTGACCTTTGGCCAAACGCTAGAGGCGAGTAAGGTTGACAGAGATTTCAGTCTCTCCTCCCGGACTTTCGGTTTGTGTTCCTGTGTTCTAGCCTGTTCTGCGCATTCATCTTACCTTCCTCACGACTCGGCCGCTGATTTCATCATCACCAGATGTGATAACAATGGCTTTACAGAGACTGCTTAATTCACTCCAACAATCATGCAAGGCCAAATCGCTAATCCCCAATATATTATATCCTGTTGGTTATGTAGTTATGTTTCTCTGATTGAATCCAGAATGGTGTAGAAGAACATGTAACCCAGGCCATCGCCAGTAAACTGGGTCCATTTTGCTAGGCACAGTGGCAACCTGCTCAGAGATCAGAGCTTGACGCAGTTCGTTCTGTTTCATTCCAATAACTCATGCATTAACACTCTTTTACCCTCTATACTGAGATTTTCTATTGCACTTGGACCATTACCCAGTGGCATAATAGCTTATATTTCCTAGAATTTTTTGAGATATTATTATTACGCCCATTACTTTCATGACACATGTAGTAACTGAGGAAAAGGTAAGTAATTTAACCAAGGACACAGTAACCAGTTTTAGTAGGAGTTTGATTTCAACACCGGTCCATTAATTCCAAAGCCATTTGTATTTTGCATGATTAATTAAGAGATAGGCAGGTAATTATCATAATGATCCATTGCTTTCAGGAAGCTCTTCTATAAATAAAATGGCAGCCATAATTTAAACAATTTGGGAGACTGTTGGGCACCTTTAAAAAAAGCAACTGTATTCTATAGTGTATTACCTCTTGTGACAGCATCTTGGATTGCATGAAGCAATTATTATTGTAAAGACATGGATTCTGGCCAAGCTCTCTGATTTTTTTATTTATCCATCTGCCTCACAGGCTATCGATCCTTTGAGGGGGAAATGGTTTATTTGAGTTTTCAGCAGATTAAGTGAATTGACCAGTTATTTATTGGCACTGGAAAGAAATACCCTCAGAGCTCTTTTTGTTCATATAGTTTTATTTATAGAATCCGATTTGTTTTTATTTCTGTAATGTTATGTGAACATTTAGTTTCATATTAAAATATCATTTAAACATGATTTTCTTACACCAGAGAGTTTATTTAAATTTGCATCAAATTTTATAATCTATGTAAAGCACATCCCTCAGGACCTACATGGAAGTGACTAGAATGTCTCATGTATGTGTCTAACAATGGATTTAAGACAAGTGCTACAAAATTTTAGAAAAAGGTAGTGATTAGTATTATTTAATAACTTGCATAATTTCAAAGACTACTTTTCTTTTGGTGGAAACCTAGTCACAACTGACAATTCAGAAGGTATTGCAGATACAATGAAAATATGGCTCTGTACTTGCTTAGGATAGGTGAAAGAAGAGGAGGAGAGAAAGGCATAAAACAAACATAAATACAAATATTAGTGGCCTGTTCAAAGTGTTCTTAGACCACAGGGTCAGGTTGTTTAACTGGGTAGGAAGTGGTAGGGAAATGTCATTTGTGCTGAGTCTTAAAGGGTTGAGAGGAGCTAATCAGGCAAAATAAGAGAGATGACAGAAAAGAATCCACGTAGGAGAAATAACATATGAAAAAGTTCAAAGGTGTGAAAATAATATAGAATGGAGGGGGCAGATAACGTGATTGAAAAGTTATTATAGATAGAAAAGAAGAAGCAAATAAATAGTGTGGTGTCAACTAGCTTATCATCTAGTCAGGCAACCAAAATCATGAGCATTTTAGAACACACTGGTAAATGCTCTATTAGAAAATAAAAATCTTGTTAGGAAGAAATCAAAAAGAGGATACATTAAAAACATCAAAGTCCTGCTTATATTTTTGTTCAGTATTAATGTCTCTGTAAACATGAATTTTATTTGTGAGTCTCCCGATATATGCTATAAAATGTCCATAAGAACTATAGAAAAGCAATTTTTCTTTAATTTATTGGGAAAACTTTTCTCCTGCTTTGAGATAACTCTATCATTTCCTCAATTCAATTCAAAGATATCTGTCGGCACCCAATTTTATACTACAATTTCAAAATATAGATTCTATTCTTAAGAACTTATAGCCTTAATTAAGTAGCTATTTCTTATATTTGTATTGAAATTATCTTTAAGAATAGTATAAATTCTTCGGGTTATTCAAAGAGGAAGGAATATAGTCTTGAGAGAATTTGGAAAGATTGAGGACATAACTTTCAAAATATTCTCCTATTATGAGATTATTTTGGAATGCATGACAGGAAAGGGTTTGTTGCTTGTTTGTTTTTGTTTTTTTGTGGGGGTTTTTTGGCAGAAAGGACGGAGTAAATAATGATAGAGAGAAAGCAAAAAATTAATCATTCTCGGGAAACATCTTATTATGTTGGTACATTAGGAAAATAAAGGGGGCAATGAGAGATAAACCGTGAAATATAAGTGAGGAAGAGCTGAAGAGGGCATTGGCTACAAGGCAGAGTAATTTGTTCTTTCTTTGGTAAGAAAGACTTTGGAAGATTTCAAGCAGACAATAGGTCTGACATGCTTATTGGCACAGAATTTACATTTATTATATACCTTATTACCATTTCCAGTATAAATTTGAGGTTCTGCTATGTGCAAAGTGATACAAACAGGTCATTCTCCCTAGTAATGCACTACATAGTTGTTAAGAAAGAAATCCTTAGGAATAGTAACAATATAATGGTTTGCAGAAGCTCCACAGAATTAGATAGATTCTTAATGAATTATGGCAGTGCTGCTGCTGAAAACAATTAATTCAAGTCTGAAATATTGACTATTTACATCATCAAAGCATAAACAACTATATTTGTTTCCCTTCCCTTTGGCCATGACTGTATGATCTATTAGAATTGCTTATGACATTTTATTTTATTTCTTTTCAGCTGCTTCAGAAACCCAGCTTTAGGCAATTAATTACACAACCCATGTTGTGAGGGTGATTAGTGCAAAGATGATCAAAATTACTGAAGTGACTATATCCAAAATTTTCCACTATAACACATATAACTCCATTTTTTACTTTCCCAAATAGTTTGGTTTGGTGGAACTGAGTAAGAAAATGACATCAAATTAAAGATTGTTTAAAAGTTTGTTCTAGCATTGTATAGAAATACCCTTGCAAAAATAACACATCTCCATTCATTCATTCATTCATTCACATACACTCATACAGTGTACTGAGAATACAATGAACAAAGAAGACAAAAATATATGTTGTCACGAGCTTACAGCTTATATTTTAGCAGAAGGGAGAAGCAGACAATACAGAAACTATATATACATATATACATGTACATTAATATATGTGTGATTACCTACCTATTTATATTAGTTAGGATTCACCAGAGAAACAGAACTGATAGGATATAAAGAGAGTTATTATACAAAATTTGCACATATGATCATGGAGGCTGACAAGACCCAAGATCTTCTGGGTGAACTGGCAAATTGGAGACCCAAGAAAGCCAATGGCATAGTTCTAGTTATAAGGCCAGCAGGTTTCAGTTCAAATTCAAAGGCATAAAAAAAAACAGTGTTCCAATTTAAACAGTCAGGAGGAATTCTCTCTTAACAGGGAAAGAATCATACATTTTGTTCTATGTTGGGAGCCAACCCATGGGAAAGTTTAACTGAGAAGTTAACCTTTGAACATAAGTCTCATAAGTTTCACTAGGCTCCTAGGAAAGTTCAAAAGGGCAAATACAAGATAAGCCCAGAGATGCCTGCACAAACACAAGATAAGCCTGTGCCTGGAGCTGCCTGCAACCCAAGGTATCCTGTTTGATTAATCACCTACCAGCAGACCATCAACGGCTGCCTGCGCCGCATCAGATCACCCCATGCCTGCCTCCCCCTTTTTGAAAAAAAAAAATATATATATATATATACCCTTGTGTGAAAATACACTTCGAGAGCTTGATCAGAGCATCAGACATGCTCTCCTTCTTCATGTCTGTCTGTTTCTTTTCATCCAGGTCACCCTTCCTCCTTGGATCCCCCATTGACTGTCCCGTGGGTCGGGACAGTTCTATTCAAGCCTGCAACTGACTAGATGAATTCCACCCACTTTAAGAAGGACAATCTACTTTATCCAGCCTACTCATTTAAATGTTAATCTCATCTCAAAACACCCACACAGACACATAGAGAATAATGTGGGGCCAATATCAATTTGACACATAAAATTAACCATTACACTGTCTATTTATCTATAAGGTTAGAAAATGTTCAGTGCTATGAAAAACAAACTAGGAAATATAGATTGGAAATAGTGGGTCTGTTATTTGTTATATCTTTGAATACGGTTAACAAGGAATGCCTTAGGAGTATGGAGGTAAGAGAGTAAGCCATAAATATATCTTGGAGACCTTCCATGTACGAAAAACAATAAAATCAATGGCTCTGAAGCAGGAGTGTGCCTAAAGTGTGGCAAGAGCATCAAGAAAACCAGTGTGGTTGCAAAAGGGTCTGTAACAGGGAAGTAGCCAATAAATTTTAGGATTTACGTGACTCTTACACCATCTTTAATTTGTTTAACTTAAAATCATAAATATAAAGCTAATTTTTATTTATTTTTAATTCAATGTTTTTATTATTTTCCAAAATAATAATTGTGCTAACTACATATTTAGAAAAAGATGTGAGCTAAAAATGTGCAGCACCAATCAGGATTTATCCTAAATATGCAAGGCTGATTCAACAATCAAAAATCAATTAATGTAATCTGTCACAAAAAAGAAAATTCACATGATCCTACCAATAGATTCAGAAAAAGCATTTGACAATATCTAACACCTATTTATGCTAAAACTCCCTCTAAAGTAGGAACAGAAGAACACTTCTTCAAATTGATATCTACCAAAAACAAAAACAAAAACAAGAAAACAGCTAACATCTTACTTCATGATGAGAAACTCGAGGCTTTCCTTCTAAGATCAGATACAAAGCAAGGATATCTCTTCTCACTACTCCTTTTCATTATTGTACTAAAATTTCTAGCTATTTCAATAAGACAAGAGAAGGTAATAAAAGATATAAAAAACTGTGAGAAAGGTATA
Organism: Macroglossus sobrinus; assembly: GCA_004027375.1. NCBI lineage: Eukaryota > Metazoa > Chordata > Mammalia > Chiroptera > Pteropodidae > Macroglossus > Macroglossus sobrinus. Next base: position 557,544 of record PVKZ01000819.1, on the reverse strand, counting down.
ACTGTCTTTGTTCACAGATAACATGATTATCTATGTAGAATATTTGAAAGAATAGACCCAAAAAAACCCACAAACTACTGGAACTAATAACCAATTATTGCAAGGTTGCAGGATATAAGTTTAATATACAAAAGTCAATCACTTTTCTATATACAAGCAAATGGAATTTGAAATTAAAAACACAATACCATTTGCATAAGCACCTCAAAAAGTGAAATACTTGGATATATATCTAAAAAACTATGGACAAGATCTATATGAGGAAAACTATAAAACTGATGAATGAAAGCAAAGAAGAACTAAATGAATCAAGAGATAGTCCACATTCACAGATAGGAAGATACAATATTGTCAATATGTCAGTTCTTCACTTTGATCCATAGATTCAATGCAATCTCTCTCAAAACACCAGCAATTCATTTTATGAATTTCAACAAACTGATTCTAAAGTCATACAGAAAAATATTCCAAAGCAGCCATATAAGAGTCAACTATTTAAAAAAGAAAAACAAAGTTTGAGGACTGACACTACCCAATTTCAAGACTTACTGTAAAAAAAATCAAAACTGTTGATTTAGTGAAAGAATAGGTAAATAGATAGACAAAACATAATATCCCGTAAATATACCCATAAAAATACAATCAACTAATCTGTAAAAAGAGAAAAAAGGCAATATAATAGAGCAAAGATAGTCTTTTCAACAAATGGTGCTGGGACAACTGGGCATCCGCTTGCACAAAATTTAATCTAGAAACAGGCCTTACACCTTTCACAAATAAAAACTTAAAATCAACCACAGAAGTAAATGTAAAATGCAAAACTTCAAAATTCTTAGAAAATAACATGGGAGAAAATCTAGATGATGTTAGGTATGGTAATGACTTTTTAAATACAACACCAAAGGCATGATCCATGAAGAAAACAATCAATAACTCAAGAGATACCATTAAATTTAAAATGTGCTCTGTGAAAGATAAGGTCAAGAAAATGAGAAGACAAGCCATAGTCTGACAGAAAATATTGGTAAAAGATATACCTGGTAAAGGAATGTTATCCAAGATATACAAAAAAATTCTTGAAACTCAACAATAAGAGAACAAATAATCCAATTAAAAAATTAGCCAATGACTTAAAAGACACTTCACTAAAGAAGAGTTACAGAAGGTAGCTAAGCAATAAAAAGATGCTTACAATGTATATCATCAGGTAAATGCAAATTAAAACACTAATGAGATATTACTACACACCTATTAGAATGACTGAACTTCAGAATACTCACAACACCAATATGTGGAGCAACAAAAACTCTTATTTATTGCTGGTAGGAATACAAAAGGGTACTGCCACTTTGGAAGACAGTTTGGAAGTTTCTTAGAAAACTAAACATATTCTTACTATACAAACCAGCAATTGCTCTTCTTTGTATTTAAGCAAAAGAGTTGAAAATGTATGACAAACAAAAACCTGAATGTGGATATTTATAGCACCGTTATTTGTATTGCCAAAATTTGTGAGTAACCAAGATTCCCAGTAAGAGAACAGATAGTTGGTGTTACATCCAGACAATGAAATATTATTGAACACTGAAGAGAAATGAGCTTTCAAACCAAGAAAAGATATGGAAGGGTCTTAAATGTGGATTACTAAGTAAAAAAAGCCAACCTAAAAAGGCTACATATGTATGATTCCAACTATATGACATTCTGGAAAAGACAAACCTATTGAGACAGGAAAAGATCAGTGTTGTCAGGGGCTTGGGAAGCAGGAGAGATAAATAGAGGATGTGGATTTTCAGGTCAGTGAAAATATTCTATATCATACCATAGTGATGGATATGTGTCACTATACATTTGTACAAACTCAAAGAATGTACAAAAATAAAAGTGAACTCCAAGGTAAACTATGGACTTTGGATAATTATTATATATCAATGTAGGTTCATTAATTGTAACAAATTTACCACTCTGGTGGGACTCTGATAATGGGAAAGGATATATGGACAGGAGATAAATGGAAAATCTCTACTACCTTTCCCTCAATTGTGCTGTTAATTTTAAGTACATCTAAAAATATATGAATTTTTTTAAGTTTTAAAAAAATGTGCAGCAATACGTGAGAGGAAAGCTCACCATTGATTCATTTTCCTTTTTTTCCTCCAATTTAATGTCAAGCTGACTATTTCATCCCTAATGCAGCATGGAATAAATGGGGCTGTGCCTAGCAGGGGGCCTGAGGGTTCTGTCAGCTGTGTTGTTATACTCCGCAGGGATATTTAAAACCATTCACACAATTCTAAATCTCTGAGCATTTTCATATTGCTTTGTGACTCTATTTGGAATATAAATATCAATGACCTTTTCAGAATCAAATGAAGAAAACTTTTCAGTAAAATTGTCCCTTGCTTGTAACTAAAATAGAAGCAGTAGTCTGTGGTCCAGGAAGCCATTTTGCTGATTATCTTGAGCATTTTCTTTTATCTAAAGCATTATTTTCAATAGATTAGTAAACTCAAATAGTGGTGGCGGTTGGGGAGGAGTGTCTAGTTCATAATGATTCTTCCAGGGACTATAGGGTATCGAGCCCAGCCACTTTTAGAAACCATTCTTCATTACTCTAGAAAAGCAAAGAGACCTGAAAGCAAGCTGCTTTCTCATTGCCTTACCCAAGTTACAAGCCATAGTAAATAGTTAATTGGTGGGAATCCTCTAAAGATAAAATAATTTGTGTCCTTTCTCTCCATTTTATTGTACTGAAGCTTATCACAATAATTCCTTCTCATTTTGATTGTGGGGTTCTAAAAATCTTAGTGCAGGCCACTTTCCTATAAAGAAGTCACTGCAAAGTGGACAGGAATAAAATTTACAATTAAAGAGAGAGAAAGAAGAGGGGGGAGAGGAGGGAGTGAGAGAGAGAGAAAGAGAGAGAGAGAGAGAGAGAGAGAGAGAGACAGAGAGAGAGAGAGACAGAGACAGAGGGAGACAGAGAGACAGAGAGAGAGAATTTAAGACCCTGATTCTAGTTGCTAAGTCTTCCTTTCTAGATTTTGCTCTCTATCTCTCTTTTTTTTTTCTAACCCTAGGTACTTTCCCAGTAATACATTTGAGAATTTATTAAAGATAAAAGTTCTACTGCAGTCATATAAATAGATATTTCTTTATTCCCAATGCAAAATCTACAGTGGCACAATAAGAAAGGATTAATCATCACCATGTTTTTTAAAACTGTCATAGCACATTGGTATTTATAGAGTGCTACATGTACAACTGAATTCAGATCCCAATGAGAGTCAGAAAAAGTTGTACTGAGTAAATTGCCTAAGTGTTGTAAAATTTTTGTTTACCTTACATAATCCCAGTTTTCCATGCAGACCCAGAAAGATGGATGGATGGATACATAGAGATAGAAACAGAAAAACAGATAGAAATAGGTAGAGATGGAGATGGAGATGGAGATGAAAATGGAGATGGAGGAGATGGAGATGGAAATGGAGATGGAGATAGAGATGCAGATGATAGAGAGGGAGAAAGAGAGGGGGAGAGAGAGGCAGTTAGTTGATAGGGAAATGCAAATTCTACATAACCATTCTACAAGTGGAGTTTGGAGTATGTTTAGAGGCTAGTCTTTTCATCTTTTTCTTTTTTTTCTACTTTCATTTCCAGGCTGTGTGCTAGTATAAAGTCCTCTAAAAATATAGAATCTGAGAGAAGAATAAATTTACAAAATAAAGTAGGAATGTAAGAGATACCATTTGCTCTGAGACATCAGACTCCCTCCCCTATGAGAGGGGAAGAGAACTTTAGATTTGATAGGAAATTAAAGTTTAAAGAATTGACTAAATTAAATTTTAATAGCTAAAAGGAGCAGAAAAGTTGTGGAACCTATCTCACGTGTAAAACGTCTCTGCAAACTAATACAGATAAGAGATGCAAGAGAGCACAGTTGAAAGAAATCTGACAATTAAAATGTTTCCACATTTATACCCTAATGAACTAAAGTTCTGCTAACTGGTTATATTGCCATTATTCTTATTTCTTTTTTAATTTTCATTCATTATCTACCAAAATTTAAGATGTTTCTTGAGGTATTTTAATTCCATCCTCAATTTGGCTATAAAATAGAATTTCTATTCATGTTTTTTTAATTCCTAAAAAGATTAACTTGTAAACTTCCTATTTTAAGTATCCACTATTAACCACAACAGAAAATATAGAGAAGATAACTGAATAATAAACTTGGAGAGGTAACATGTTTAACAATCCTCTTCAATTTTAATAATGGGAGATGAACCCATATAGTTTCAGAATCCCTTGTCAAACAGTTGGAGTTGCAGAGCCAGAGTCCAGAAACTTGTGGAGATCCACATCTCTGGTCATCTCTCCTTCCAGCCAGAATAAATAACCAGTTGTGCTACTTGAAGTTCTGCCCACTCGAGAGATTTTCCACCACTGTCGTCCTTCAGCACCATCCTGGATTAGTACAGTAGTGCTTCAGCTCTCTACCTGTGAGTGATGTCTGCATATGGTATAAAACCATCTGGAAACAAGGCTGAGTTTTTCTTCTTCAGTCCCCTGTTCAGCTGTTGGTTCACAAACTATCCACCATACTTGCAGGGCAGGAAGAAACTGAAGAGGCAGACCACTCCAGATTGGTAGATGGCACATTTAATAAACAAGGGAGCTTACTTGAAGGCTTGTCTTGGATTGCTGCAAACAAGTTGATCCCTGCATTCTCCTGCCAGAATCTTAAAAGTTTATATAGAGGACTTACTTAAACTCAGTCACATATGCCTTTCAGATGGTCTTGATGACACATTACTGTCTCAAGGCTGTGTAATTGGGCACATTCTAGCATGGGGAAGGCAAGCTGGATGCCCATTCCTAGGATGGGTGTGTTTGGGGTTGTCCTTGTTTGCCCAGGTCCAGCTCGTGGGTCAACCAGAGGTCACACTGTCTAAATGACCTCCTCCAATATCAACACACGTGTGGACTGAGAAAGAGAAGTTGATGCACCAGGTGTATAGACAATAAACATTTGGGGCACTGCCTCTTGCATTTTATTTGTGCCTTCAGGGTGTGCTTGAGGTTGATCTCATGCATATACCTTTTATTTTGTGGAGTGCTGCTGTACATTCCCAACTTCATGGATTAAAGGGTAAGACAATATCAAGTTCATGATGGGTAGCTCGAGTCACATGCTAACTTGGTATCTTAGAGTGAGACATTCAGTCTCTACCAAAGCCTGGTAACAAGGCAAAAGCTATCTCTCAAAGGGAGAGTAATCATTTACAGAAGATAACATAGCTTTGCTCAAAAATCCTAAGGGTCTTCCCAATGATTCATCTATAAAGCCCTGTCAAAGGCTCCATAACACATCGCTATTCTCTGTTGATATCTCAGACAATATCAGATCTGCTAATTCGCATGGCTAAATGGTAGATCTCTTGCATGGCAGCCTGGATCTGTTGCAGAGCCTTCTTTTGTTCTTGGGTTAGTAGAATGGAAAGTTGATCAAAGTCCTTGTGGTATAGGATATGACATAGGGCCAGAGAGGTGCTATAATCCTAAGGTAGGACAAGGGAGCCTGAGGATGGTCCTCTCAGCTGAAATAAAACTGCTTTCGATAATTTTTACTAACAGGTACAGATAAAAATGCAGCTGCCAGCTCAGTGCCTGCATAGCGAGTGCCAAGGGATGAGTAGATTTGCTCTAGCAATTAAAGTACAGCTGGAACAGTAGCTGTAGTTAGAGTCTCAACTGATTGCATGTGCAATAATCCATTCTCCTTCTCCAAGCTTAGTTGTCTTCTTCACAGCCCAAATAAGTGAGCTGAATGGAGATTAGTAGAAATCACAGCCCTTCATCTTTCAAGTTAAGTGTGCCTGGCACTAATCTTTGCAATTTCCCAAGGAATACAGTATTGCTTTTGGCTTACTATTTTTGTTTGTAGAGATAGTTCGAGTGGCTTCCACATGGCTTTTCCTACAATATTAGCTTCACTCTGACTCAGGAAAACTATAGCAATGCCAACTGCTAAGGAAGTTTATTAAAATTTTGCATTCCACAGTAAGAAATAATCACTGTGAGAATGGTCTGAGTCAAAAATCTGTTGATCACATACTTAATCTCTATAAACCCCTCATCTGAATAATGGACCAAAACGGTACTATGGATCTCCAGGGATTTGTGTCAATTCACAGCCAGTGTCTAAAATCAGAACCCTCAAAAAGTTGAATATTTTTCTTTTCCCTTCCTATATGTGTATGTGTGTGTGTTCTTTTAAAAACACATATTTGACCTTATATAACAAGGTTGTTATCATTGTGTCTGATGGTTCATGGTTCCTAGGGAAGGCAACTAGAGAGGAAAAATGAATATAAACTTGAAGACAGTAAGTGTTGACAAATTGTGGCACAGCTTACAGATGCTGTCCAAAAAAAAAAAAAAAAAAAACAAAAACAAAAAACCTCTCTTTCTGGATTCAGAGGGTTTATTACTTATTTGGAAAATAAAGGGAGTAACTAAAAGTGCTAGTTTGTCCTACAGGGTAACACCAAAACCAAAAAGACTGATGACAAAACAACAAGGTGCAGAGCACTCAATTTATGAAAAGACTGTGCCAAGAGATAGCTGAGCAGTTTTATGTTCGACAGCTGCATTTTAAGACTGGTAAAGCAAAAATCCTTGTAGTTCATCAGTATTTGAGTAAGCCTAAGAACCAGAAACTCCTTGTTAGATAGAAGGTGGGTAGAAAACGACCTTGTAGCAGTTCCTCACAAGCTTCCCATGTTCTCACAATTTAGAAATGCCACAGGGTGTTTTGGCAAGTTTGTAAGCAGCTGTAATTGTTCCTATATGGCCAACGTGGAGATATGCAAACTTACAATGGCATTATAGTGGAGCTGTTTTCCTATAGTGAAGAGAAGCTGGGATCTACATGCCTGAGCTGAAAGCCACCAGTATGAGCTGTGACTCAGGACATACTGGAACTTGTGTCATCTCTCACTGCCTCCAACCTTGACAAAACAGATGTCCTCCAGGAAAAGGTGGCATCCTTTGTCTCAGAGCTAAACACACAATGGGTCCAATCAAGAGTCAATGAGGATGAAAGGAGAATCCAGAAAAAAGTGTAGTAGGTGCAAGCCTGGCTTATGCCTGGCTAACCAATGAGAGGAGCCAGCAAATAAATGACAAAGTGCGTACACTAAAAATTGTCTCTACTGACCTTCTTAGTGTGAAAAAAACAAATTGGCTGCTGCTTTCTTTTCACCTTGCAAAGCCTGTACAACATCTCTGTGGCCTACCAATCTGAAATAAACAGGGAAGGCTTTTGTGGGAAACCGCTCTACTGAGCCAAATCAATATTCTATAAATCTACCTGTTTTAGTTTCCTAGGGCTACCATAACAAAGTACCACAAATTGAGTGGCTTATAACAGAAATGTGTCATCTCACAGTTCTGGAAGCTAGAGGTGAAAAATCAAGGTGTCAGCATGGACTTGATCCCTTTGAAACCTGAAGGGGAGAATTCTTCCTTGCCTCTTCTTAGCTTCTGGTGTTGACCATCAATCCTTGGCATTGGTTGGCTTGCAACTGCATCACTACAGTTTCTGTCTCTGTCATCACATGGCTTTCTCTCTGTGTCTCTGTCTTCACATGATGTTTGCTTCTTTTTACATGAATAACAGTCATACTGGATTAGGTTCCACTCTGATAACTTCATTTTAACTTGATTATATCTGCAAAGACTGTTTCAAAATAAATTCCTATTCAGGAGATTCAGCTTCAACATATATTTTAAGGGAACATAATTCAACCCATCACACCACCAGAGTCATTGAGCTTGAATAGGACCAGAGAGCACACGTAAGCTTTATGAACAAGTAGCCTAACTCTCTCTGTCATTTATAATGCTACATAATGCTAAATCTCTGATATTGAATTATATCTCAAAGACACCAACCAGCCTTTTGGTGACAAGTAGATTATATTAAGCCCCTTCCACATGGAAGGGCCAAAGATTTATCCTCATTCTATGTGAGCATTTAACGTATGGATTTACCTTTTCTTCCCAAAGAACCTCAGCCAATCTACTGCGTGAAGATTTATAGTATATCTGATCCCCTGGCATATAATCCCACATGACATAGCTTCTGACTGGGAACATTCTTCACAGTAAAGCAGATATAGGAGTAGGTTGCACTACTACATAAGCCACCAAAACCTGTAGAGGTGATAACTGAGGGTAAGATTTTAGATGTACAGACAATATAGAATATAAAATGAGAAGCTGAGACAGGTGTGTTCCCAAGAACAACTGCAGTGACAGTGACTATAATTCACCTTGCTGACTTCTGTCTTATACATCCCCCCTTAGAGAAGCATAAAGTAGCTGCTCCAGAATATGGGTGGAAAAGTGGATCTATGCACAACAAGTGGTGAACCAGGCTGCTCATGAAGGTGTGCTATTCTGATCTTCTGGAGGACTCCTAGGGGAACACAGTGGGCTGACAGCTTCTGTCAGCCTCTACCTCTTTGGAGAAAATTGTGGTGTTGATGCTAAGACTATACTCTCCTCATTCTGCTCCCTGTCGATGGCTAAGAACAGTGGGGGTACTACAGATGGCTCAGTCCTGCCTGATGCAGGAATCCTTCAACAGGCAATCTTTGTTGCGGTCCCCTCCTATGTATGGCTGAGACTTCTCAGACTTCCCTGTGGTCTGAGGCTTTTCCTACCAAATCCTTTTTCCTCTCATTTTGTCAAAGGTGCCATATCTGTGTTGTGATGTAAAGGCTTTTCTTACCTGGTCTTATTCCCTCACCATTTATCTTTCACATGTTTTATTCCTGATAAATCTCTTACATGACCCATCCTGCTTGATGCTTGTTTCTTGGAGTACAGAATTGAGGTACTTAGAATAAGAATTTAGAAACAGAAATTAAGCCAGAGAAAGTAATACTAAGGAACAACAATAAAATAAAACCCTACAAATGAGTAATGAGATTCAAACATAAGGGTGTCAAGGTTATCAAGAAATTTGGATTCTTTGTCCAGGTTTAAGTGATAAACCATAATTGATCAAAGCCAACAGTTTTAGATCAAGCATAGAAATGTCATTCAATTTTTTAGAAACTAAATGTAAACTAGTCGAAGTCAATTAGATGTAAGAGGAAGGTGGAGGAGGAATTCCTTGGGGCTTGGGGTAAAACTTTGAGGAAAAATTTTCTCTTGATAAAAGACACTCAAGAGGAATATATTTCTTTATTCCCTTCCCTTCTGGTCTTTGGATACTGTTCAGAAAGATGTAAGTTTTAGATCTGCACCCGCCATTTTCTGAATATAAGGATGGTCTCGGGGAACTACAGAAAAGCAATAACGCATAAAATAACTGACATGCTAAATTATTTAACCCTCCATTTTGTGAGGTATTATGCTACTTATTGCCAGAAGCATTTTAACTGATATAAGAGTAAGATAAAGGGTAGGAAGTTTGGCTAATAATGAGGACATATTTTTTCTCTTAGTGTGGATTCTACTTAAAAAATAGTATCTGAAAATGGTAATAGTAGCCAATTCATATAGCATTTATTACATAGTCAAAAATGTTAAGTTTTGATTATTTTGCTAAGGATAATATTGTTAAAACACTATTAGGAACTGGCAGCCATGAGAGAGGTTTTCTGCTAGTTTCCTTTTCCATTTATTTAATCCTTATTTAGGCTACCTTCAATTTTTAAAATCTTTAGCATTTCATAATACTGGTAAAATCACCCTCACACATATTCCATATATGTCATTTAAAATATTTCCACTCAATTTGATATTTCTCTTTTTCTTCTTTGTTTCTTTATTTTTAATTAAGAAATAATGTATAAGTGTTCAAAGATAATTGGTAAATATATCCTCTATTTAGATGTTAGTATTAAAATGGTACAATTAGATGCATGAAGAGTAATTACTCTTTATAGAATCTAAAGAATGCAAAATTGTTAAATTAAACTATATTAATTAAATTATAGGTATCTCTCTATTACATTTGCCATACTAGACTCTTCTTTTTAACTAGTGTTTTCTGAGAATAAAACCATAGACTTTTTTCTTGCACGTTTACTGAAGTTAAAAAGGCAAATGCCTTGTTGCATATCTATGCATGTCTCTTCGCACTCCCTTCCTGTGTTAGGATATGCTACTTAAAAAGCTGGGTTTTTATTCTAAAACATAAAAACATTAGTATGAACTTATTGTTTCTGTAGTTATAGGTAATTAAATATAGATAGGAGAAATCATAATTACTGGTCAAGTTTAAACTTGCCTATCCTGAGTCAATATACAATCAAGTTGAAAAGTAAGGGGCATTCTACTGTTTATAATGTTGACCTTGGATTATAACTTTAGTTACCCAGAATGAGTGTTTTAAAAAGAGAATGATTCAGAAACATCACTTCCAACCAAGATATGTGGGGACTCAATATCGTCTGCTGAAATTCTGTAGTCTGGGAGCATTGTCAGATATACACAAAATAAAGATTGAAAATTTATCTATGAACCCTGCCAAGTTTTTCAATAAATATATAAAGTAATTTAAAGTTGGAGAAGTAGTTATTTGTGTTCTAGCCTTATTGTGTGGTAAAATTCCAAAAAACTCAAAAGTATTTTATTGAGTTAAAGTTTAGATTGTATTTAGAAGTATATCTTTAAATTATACATTTCCAAAGCCACAAAAATAATCTATTTATCTTAGAGTTGATAATTTACTTTCCCGATCTCTACTACAGGGGAAAAAAAATTTAAAAAACATGTGTTTTACAAAGGTAGACCCTAGAATTGAATTGTAACATGTTCACATATAATGTAGGTATATATTATGTAACTTTTTCTTAGACAAAAATGGCAAAAAAAAAAAATTGTGGGGTGTGTGTGTGTGTGTGTGTGTGTGTGTGTGTGTGTGTGTAAATATCTGATGCCAAATATTGGCTTTTTTTAATTTATTATTGGTCATTCAAACTCATTCTCTCAAATGCCTTTTCTCTTCTAACACTGACAATAAATGAATTAGCTTAGTTTGGTGAGTGTTCCACAAAGTAAACAATTATAATTTATTAAAATGAACGCTGTAAGAGAGATGCATGCAATATGTATGGGAGCCTACAAGAAAGGCATTTTGCCTGGCTTAAGACAGAGGAGAAGGCTCTGGCTGAAATAACACATGAAATAATTCAGGAAAAATTTTAACAATCAGTAAAAGAAAAGAGATTTATTGATAAAAAGCAACAAAGGAAACATAAATAAGTCACTGAGATTGGAAAACTGAAATAATAAATACAAATATGTATTTCTATATGGAGTGCTCTGGTATGGAGAGATGGAAGTTAAACTGAGCAGTTGAAAAAAGGGAGGAAAAGCAGATAAAGTTGCCACTTCTTATATGCTATAGGTTATATTTTTCTTGAACTTTATATTTAAATTAATATTCACTAAAATCACTCATTTTTGTGTACAGTTCTATGAAATTTGACAAATATTTTTGTAACCATTATCACAAATAAGATAGAGCAGTTTAATCACCTAAAACATTACCTCACGCTGCCTTTTTATAATCGATATCTCCCCTCATCCTCATCCTCATCCTCATTATATATTTGAAAATATATAATACATATGAATTATTTATGAAATTTGACCATATTTAAGCCACAGGGTTATCTCAACAAATTCTATAGAAGACAAAGAATAAAAACAGCCCTTCCTGATCACACTGTAATAGAGTATTAACAGAAAAACAAATAACAAATGTATACATAATCAGTAAATTTACCGAATGCTGGCTGGCATTTGGGTTAAAAGATACACTTTGGTCTAACAGCCAATACCTTAGTTAATGAGGGAAACATGATACTTTTTCATAATAGTCAGAAAAGAGACAAGTAATTCAATTCTCTGTACCACCATTTAATAATGTATTGGAGATATTAGCCATTGCAATTAGATAAGATAAAGCATTCAAAAGCATAATTGAAAGTGAAAAGATGAAATATCTGAAGTTAATATGATTACATTTCTGGAAACACAAAATAATCAATATGAAAACTATAGTAATTTTAGTAAAGTGACAATTCAATGAATAAGTCTACAAAAATAATAATTTTCATAAATCAATAGTCACGAAAAATGTAAAGGTGTACTTCCACAAGTGGAAAGATAGTATAGGATTTGGTTTCAACAAGATAACTTTAGCTACTGAATTGAAAATAAGCTGAAGGGGGCAAGATAGAATTTAGAGTGAACATCTGAGAAGCTATTGTGATGATCCAAAGAGAAAATGGATTAGGGAGAAGCATGAAATGCAGATCCCAGATATATTTGAAAATCAAGAGCTGACAGGATTTGGCATCATATGTAAAATGTTAGAGAAAGGAATCAATTTGCCTAATCAAACCAAAAGAGCTTATTTTATGTCTCCTCTGGGTGTTTATCAGTTAGTCTTTTTTTTTTTTTAAGAGACACTGAAAGTTTAGAGAACACCATGTCTCATCTATGCTATGTCCTGTAGTAAAGTAGTTTAGTTTCCTATTACAGCTGTAACAAATTAACACAAACTCAGAGGCTTAAAAAACACAAACATATTTTCTGGTAATTCTGGAGGACAGAAATCTGGTGTCACTGGACCAAAATCAAGGTGACACTCTGCATTTCATCTGGAAGTTTTAGAGGAGAATCTGTTTCCTTGCCTTTTCTAGCTTCTAGAGGTTGCCTGCCTTCCTTAGCTAGTGGTCTCTTCCATCTCCACAGCAAGCAAGAGCCAGTTAAAGTGTTTATCACACCACAACTCTGACTCTGCTTCACTCTTCACATCTTCTCTGAGGCTAACTTTTCTACCTCCCTATTTCACTTATAAGGACCCCTATGACTATATTGTGTCTACTCAGATAAATCCAGGATAATTACTGTATCTCCAGATCCTAAATCATATCTGCAAAATCTTTATCACCATGTGAGGTAACATATTCACCAGTTCTAGGAATTAGGACATGGGCATATTTGGAGGGCTGTTATTCCATCTATCACAAGTATATAACATACCAGTTAAGTATTTGGCATAAAGTTAGGATTGAATCCTTTCACCACTTATGGTGTAAGCTTGGGCAAATACTTATCCATTATAAGCCTCCATTCCCTCATAAAATGGAAACACTAACTGAATCTCCCTTAGAGAGTACCGACCACTGGGGCCATACTTGGCTCATATATTCAAAACATATTAGCTACCATAATGATGCCACTAAGGGAAACATTAGTAAACAGAATTATGTAAGCTTATCTGACAGTTACTTCACTTTACTGACTCATTCACGTAACTGTCAGAAGTTCCCTTTCTAAGTTTAGAGCGGTTTTGGATTTTATATTTGCTCTTTAATCTTATATTAATAAAATGTTAAACTCTTTCACTCCATCAAGAATGCTTATGGATCCTTTCTGTATGCTATCTATCATGGCAAGAAAAGCTTCCATACTTGAGTCATATACAGTTTTAATGTCAACCATATTATCATTTAAATTATTTATGAAAATTTTGAAGAGGAAGGACTGAGAACAGAAATCTTGAGAAAGCAATTGTAAAATGTCTCAAAGTTGACATTTGTATAAGTTATTAAGGTTTTGTCTCTCAGCTCCAGATCTACGCTTCGTGTGTGCATGCGTGTGTGTGTGTGTGTGTGTGTGTGTGTGTGTGTGTGTGTGTGTGTGAAGTCGGAGCTAGGACTCTGAATATTAACTTGCTCCTTTGCCAGCTGGTATGCTGTTAGGGTTTACTAACAGAAAAAAAACTAGAGAAATTTGGAAGTCAGGAAGAGATGAGAAAAAAAATTACTTGTTTCTCTTTGCTTCAGTTCTACATCGTCCCAATGAGGGACCTTCACGCGGACAGCAGCAGTCGATTCCAGCAGCAGCTGGGTCCATTAGAACTTTCAACACTCCCAGCACTGGCCTTATTGTGTCCCCTCAGAGGTGCTGGTATCAGCCACTGTCACTTTCTCCTCTGAGGTTTGACTTCTAGCTCTACAAGTTCTCTTTTTCATGTTTCTGAGACATCAACACCTGTTTTACAGCTTCTCCTCCTCGAAGATTTGTTGCCTGATTCCACAGGGCCTCTTCTCCAAGCTTCTAGTTTCTAATAACCTGAAAAGGCTCACTTTATTCTCCATTCCCAGGGATATTAGCTGCTTCCTGCTAAACATCCCTAGGAATATAATACCTCAGTGTTCCGTTTTTGAATTTTAATTTCTCCGAAACTCATTCCACCAGTCTCCTGTATTTAGCTCTGTTAAAATAAAATACGGTTTCTCTTCTTTCTTACTGCACACTAACCAATATATCAGTCCAATTTTTCTGGAAAACTACTTAACAGACTTCTCTAACTGTTCTGGTATAGAGTCCAATTTTCTCTACTTCTTAAAAGTATAACAATAAATTTTTTAACCTAGTATTTTCATGTTTTTACAGAGCATCTAAGAAGCCTCCAGTCTAGAAAGACATTCCATGGATCTCATTACTTCTCTCTAACTCCCTGTTCATTTCTCTTTATGTGCTCTATATGGTCTGAGCTCAGTTGCACCCATTTCCTAGCTTCTGTCCCCAAATGTTTCTGAGTCCCCACCTTTCCCACGGTACCAATTATTGAGCCTCTATTAACTGTCCACCTCTCATATCTGGATCCCCTTTATCTTATTTTTCCTTAACATTCTTAGTGACTATTTCTGGCTCCCAGCTCCATGAGTTACCTCTCAACCCCTAGGCCTCTTTCATGGACTTCCCTTGGCTTTTATCGCTGTCCTCATGCTGTCCCTCCTAAAATCTTTCCAACATATCAGCTCTCACCCTGCATCTGTTTCTGCAGCTGCATATATCTCTCAGCCAGCAATGTCCTCTTTTCACCTCAGTATCGTTAACTCAGAACCGGACGTTAAGCTGGATTCTAAGATCACGTAGAAGGATGAAGCCTCTGCTTTCAGCTGATGAAATATCAAACAGATTTTAAAAGTTGACATCCTTAGAATAGAAGCAAAATGGGTCTATCTCAGAGTCCTATCTTCACAGTGCTTCCTTTAATATCTTTCTTCATAATTTAACAACTGTCACACTAAATACCAACTCCAAAACCAATTTAGGAAGTATTCTTATGGGGAACAATACCTTCTCTGTTACTCCCTTAAGTAGGCTTTTGCCCCAACCCAATATTGGAAGATATCTGCCCTATTTATTTCTGTCCTCATTCCAACTTTTCTGCCCACAACTGTACTCTCTTCTTATATATCTACCAGACATCTCAGTACTAGCTGTCCCTTATCTGTTCCCTTTATCTACCTGACAGCACTTGTTCTAGGTTCCTTGGGACCTCTGTCACAGTCAGACTCATTTCTCTCCAGCTGCCTCTAGCATTTTAAAACTGTCCTCTGCATCTGACTACAGCACTTTCTCTTTGAAGACATGTTTTTTTTTCTTCTTTTTAACATACTTTTCACTTCCTCTTATCAGCAAGTTTCCTTTCTAAATGTTTTTTAAAACAAAAGTGAGTCCATTTAAGAAAACATATCAGAAAATAATAGTGCACTTGTTCTACAAATATTTGGTGATTTTTTTGTTCCCAGTGATCACTATTTTCTCTTATAACTTACCTAAATTATTACATTAATAGTTTATTTATTTATTCTGCTTGGGGAAGATGCAAATTTCACCACTATGCAGTTTTCAAAAAAAAAAAAAAAAGTTCCTACCCTCTGTTTAAAAAAACAAAAAACAATAAAACAAGACAATATTTAATAACTGCCAGTCTTACTGAACATGGCTGGCAGGTACATTAGCCACCACTTTCTGGAAGCTTACTGTGATAGCCACTTGGTGTTCGCATATGTGAGAAGTTTTCAGATGCCCTGGAAGAAAAATCCTCAAAACCAAGAGATTAGAATTGATTTTAAGCAACAACAGGCTTACCTACAATCTTGCAAATCACAGATTTTAATTTCCCATTACTGATATTTGTTTTGTACTTGCCAGTTTAAAGCTCTCCTCTTGAGAGAGAAGAAAGATACAAAATGGGTTTGGTTAGCTACATTGTTACAGAATATCTGGCTTTAGCAAACTAATTTGCATATTGTTGATTTCTTAGGTATCTGTAAACATGATATATAATTACACTTAAAATAATTTAGAAAATGTAATATCCATGTCACCATTAATAATCATACTATGCTAATGTATTTGTCTGCTATAGCCACCTTTACCCAAAAAACACAATTGATTACACTTTTAATTATGCATTTAAAGAATTTGTATCTGATTATAACTCAAAGTCAAGTTTCCTGTGAGATTTTATTGCTGGTCTCGGTGAGTTTCTAATGTTTAACACTAATATTTAATGTTTATTTATACCAGTGTTTGCATTCGGGCGGAAATCCAAATTGAGAGCTCTTTCATAGTGTTCCATCCATCCTGGGAAAATTCTACCCACCTCGGGAAGATCTAATTATACCAGGCAAAACATAAATCTGAACATTGTTAATATATTCAATTTTCCTTGTCATAATTAAACTCTGCCTAAAAAAAACATGGAAAATATTTTAATTCATTCAAAAGAATGAGGGTGATGCTAAAGACTGTTATTTCATTCAGGCAATACGTAGATATTGGTGATAATAAGCAGTAGGTCATGGTGGCAGAGAACATGACTTCTGGATTTAGAAAGCTTGAGTTAAAATGCTTAATCTAGTGTGATATATGTCATTTTGGACAATTTAGTTTCTATCGGGACAATAAAAATACACATGGCACAGCTTTTTGTTAAAACTACAATGATATAATATGTATAAATCACATAGAAATTATATCTCGATTAGATATAATTTTCAATAATGGTAAATAACTACTTTGTTAATACTATTTTTTAAATTCCTCCATTTTGATGTTAAAATGTTATCTGTGCCAGCAAGTTAAAAACAATAAAATGACATTAACAATAACACATATCTTGATTCATGGTTCAAAGATACAAGGGCAAAAAGGAATTGTGTCTTTCAACTAAATATGCATTTCTAATGCCTCACAAAAGTCATAAAGAATAATAACTGGTCATATGTATTGAAAAATCACTGTAGGCCTGGGATAGTATAATCGTGACAACACAGCATGCTTCTGATAAAGAAGTCATCTCCATATATATCGGGAGTCATAGATTGAAAAATTATATAACTCACCTAAAGCGACTAATTTCATAGCAAGAGTGTTTCTGGTATTTAAATGCAGACTTTTCAAATGTCACTGTCCGTACTTTTAAGCATTATACACTAGAACATATACATGCAGCAGTGGGAGGCCCATAGTTGGATAGGGATAACCAGCACTGATTCTGAATTCACATAAGGTTCATGTCCACCAATCAAATTTTTAAGAAATCTCAGCCAAGACTTGGATCAGCATAACTTAAATCCCAGGGTTTTCCTGGACCAACGTAGATGGCTGAGCAAACAGAACACCACATTAGGATCATCTCGGATCACAGGCCAACCTCACATTCAGGAGGATGTGGTCCAGAGATTGACAGCCTCCACTAAGCCCTATGGATTGAAGAAACTTTTCTCAGAAGATACTTTTCTTACTATTCAGGGAGAATAAGTAACTTGCACACACAAGTAGGGCCTCTCCTAGCCTACCGTACATTTTCTGCATCAGAAAACGATGCCTTCCACTAGAAAATACTGTGTTAAGTGGTATGGTTTAGAAAATGAAGCAAGGGATGGATTTGGTACCCCCCACGTTCCCTTTCAGTTGATTACCTTCTGCCCTGTCCAACATTCTGAAACAACAGAAGGAATGCTGGAAGGAGGGTACAGACTCAGGAAAAGAGAAAGGGAGATATCAGGTGAAGAAGGGAGGATGCAGACATTTCTTTCTATATCCACTTAGGAATTTGGCAGAGCACCACTTGGAGACTTCGAACTTCTGTCTTCTTTCAGCTTGGGAAATACAGATGTTATGGTGTGGTCCTTACAGAGAATATATTAGTCTCTCAAACTGTGGTTGGGTACTTTGAACCTGGAAGGAACACTGTATCAAGACACCATCCCCAAGTGGCATGGCTTCAGAAGGTTGCCAGTTTTAGTCTCTCTTTATTTATTATTTTTAATATTTATTTTTCAATTAGAGTTGACATTTAATATTATTATATATTAGTTTCAGGTGTACAGCATAGTGGTTAGACATTTATATAATTTATGAAGCAATCTCCAGATTAGTCTAGTACCCACCTGGCACCAAACAGTTATTTCAGTATTATTGACTATATTCCCTATGCTGTACTTGTCAGTCACATGACTATGTTGTAACTACCAATTTGTGCTTCTTAATTCCTTCATCTTTTTCATTCAGTCCTCCAACCCCCACTCCCACTCTCTGGCAATCACCAGTTTTTCTCTGCATCTACGAGTCTGCTTCTGTTTTGTTTGTTCATTTATTTTGTTCTTTGGATTCCACATTGAAGTAAATCATATGATATTTGTCTTTCTCTGACTTATTTCACTTAGCATAATACCCTCTAGGTCCATCCATGTTGTGGCAATGCCAGTTTTAGTCTTGTTCTGCACCCTGGTTTAAGCAGGGCGTGTAACATAGCTCTCTCTCAAACACAGTCATAAACCAGGGCAATTAAGCATATCTCATATGGCTTTTCCATTCCTTTCAATCAATCTCTCATCACTACACAAGATTACTGGGGATCATAAGCATATGACTTAGATTGTTAGTCATGACCCTCCAACCCTGCCACCTATTTTCATAGATAGACAGATCCTTTGGGGAGCCTGTGATCCTCACATGGTCCCTGAAGAGCTCTAAAATTTGAGTTCAATAGATTTGACAGTTAACTCTGGTTTTACAACCAGAATACTCAACCGATAATAACTCATATTTCTTATGGGAGGTTGGATAACATAGGCTTAACTTTTTTTGAGATTATCATAATTATTTTTATGTGTTCAAAATATAGACATTTTTAGATAGATTTGGGCCTTTCTTACCATAAAAGCAGAAGACGAAATGGCTTGGGTAAAAAACTAACACACTGGATTTCTTCTATTATGTTTACCTATTGGGAAATCCTCCTAGATTGGTGATGGGAGGTGAAAGTGATGGGAAAAAATGTGATTGATGCAAACTAACTTTTGCTTCAAAAATATTTGGATAAACCCAAGTGATGCTTAGGAGTGAGGTGAGTAAAAGAGGACTGGTCATTTTGAAAGAAACCTTTCCTGTTGAGATTTTCACTGTCATTTTCAACACTTGGGTAAATTAATTCAAATTATCAGCTTCTGTAGGTCATTCATCATTACTTGAGATCTATGGTTGCATCACCCAGATACTATAAGAAGAACTGTGTCATTTTTATTCTTGTCCTTCCTCTGTAAAAATGAAGAGGCTCACTTTATAATAATACATCAATCACTGGCTCTCCTAGTCACTATGCAATGATTCTGTAGCCAGCATGAATTGCCCTCATTCTGAGATTTTGTACAATGACGTTGTGGTATCATATCTTAAGAATAAGAAGAGTTATTGTCAAGTTCATTATCTCAGCTGGGAATGTTTGTGATGATGAAACTGCCAACCTTCATCAGGTTGTTCACGCTTCTTCCATTTTATTAACATGACTCAATTCAACCTCTTTCTGATCAAACTCGTTTTGATTTTAACTCACTTTAAAAGTGAGTCAATTTGATTTTTAAAACCTTGTTGATTTGAACTCATTTTAACAGATTCTGATATAATATCTTATGTAGTTTAGCAAAAAAAAAAAATAGAAAGAAAAAAGAAATTGATATCCTCTTGACTCAGCTATCTTAACAGGAAAATGTAAGAAAGTAGAAAACTGACAAATGTAAAAGTAGCACGAGTTCATTTACTTCCAACTACTTCCAACTACTAACTTTTTTCTGCTATCCTTAAAAATTAGTAAACTATTAATTCTCAAATCCCAATCCTGGCCTAATCCAAACTACTTTTAACCCATCCACTTGGCTATGCCCTGACAGTGTGCTATCATATTTCATAGAAGTAAAGAAGCCCACTAAAATCATTTAGGAGACAGACGATCCGAGCAACAAAACTGCCAGCTTTTATGAAAGATGATTTATGCCATTCCATTTTTATGACATTGTTCTCTACTAACATGTCCAGCTACTACCTTGTTACATTTTCATTTTGCTTAAATATTTATTCAAATGTCCTCTGACAATATAGAATGCTAGTGGCAATATCTTAGAAACAATTTAGAGCACAATTCTGAAATGTGTAATTACTGCTTGCTAGGAACTCACAAATAAAAATAAATAAATAAAAGTAATTCCTCCAAGGTCCTTTTTAACTTGCTCATTTGAAATTCTGAATAAATGTTATCAGATAAAGAACACTATTATTGGTAGTTAAGTTCCCAGGCGAGCTTCAAATGCACCCAAAAAATCATGTATTTGCACCAAAAATCAACAGTAATGAGAAGTTTTGAAATACTAATCAAAAGTTGAAAATAAAATAGTTTAAGATCAAGTTTTCCATATATCTTTAATATCCAACCTGGAAGAAAATTTAATTTAACTACAGAAAAGTAATATGGCAGATAAATCAAAATCAAAAGAGGACTTCTGGATATTTAAAATTGCAGAGGTATAGCACATTAAAGTTAAATAGAAACCTTAAATCATCTGCATCCCTTGCCTTTTTCTTTTTTTCCAATGCCACATCCAATTCTTCAAAGTTAAGACATTTAGCTCTATCAATAGTGTTAGTGCAATTAAGTTCTTAAACAAATTCAGGTATTATAGCTTCAGCTCTCCATCTCAGTTCAGTAGTATTTTAAATAAAAGGCCCAACCTTGGCACTGCAACTTTGTATTACTCTAAAAAAACTCCTAATTGGCTAATAAGTTACAGAGGACTATGGCTTTTGGATGGTCTCAGTAAATCCTATTATACTTTTAAATTATCTTGCTCACTCCTAACCCATCACTTCTTAGTCTGTGTTTAGAAATTCTGCCCACAACCCTGACAAGCATTCCATTCCATTTCAAGACCAAAGACTTCATTCAAATATCAAACATCGAGCAATGAGAGATTGTGCATGGATTCTCTCGTGTTTTCTTTTGCCCAGCTGCTATATCTCCCAGACTTTTAACCTTAGACATTCAGTTATTTGGTTTCCATGATTCTAAGAATTTATTAATGCAAAAGCTCATTATCACTCCAAAATAAACTTTTTTTGATATTATCTCCAGCTTATTAATTCTCCTACTGTCTTTTCTGTCCAATAAATTAATTCTGTGCTACGTTCTGCCTGTTCTCCATTATTTTGTAGCTAAAAGTAAACCTATCATACAGAGCTGATTCATTAGCTATGACTAAAAATATTCAATATAGAATTTAACAATTCTACCTGATGGGATATATCTCTGAACATATGCTGTCAAAATAGTAACTATTTTTAGACACTGTTTCTGTACACTCCCTGTCTGTACTCCTGGTGAGTCATGTAGTATCCCCATCCTTAAAATATCCTATGTATGCACATCATTTCATGTATGAATGCTTACTTTTAGAAGTTTCTTTGGTATTAGGGATGCTCATCAACTTACATCCCAATAAACCCATTGTACGTTGAAAATACTGTAAGTTGAAAATGTGTTTTATACACCTAGTCTACTGAATATCATAGCTTAGCCCAGCCTATCTTAAACATGTTAGGAACACTTAGATTAGCCCACAGTTGGGCAAAATTATCTAAAACAATGCCTGTTTTATAATAAAAGTGTTGAATATCTCATGTAATTTATTATGCATATCAATTCCACACCACCTGTAAAGTCAAACCATCGTAATTCAAATTATGTACAATTAAGTATCAATTTTGCCACTTCCTGGCCTTATAGATTTAGGCACATAACTTAAACTTCACAACTACTGATTAGGTTGGCATTAGAAATAGAAAGAAAAAAAGAAATCGATATCCTCTTGACTCAGCTATCTTAACAGACAAGGAAACTAAAACTCATGAGTTTTACTGAAATGCTTTATATGAAAGTTAACTGTCTTTACCGTAAGACTCACTTAATAGGTAAGTAATCTGCTATGGAGTGAATATTTATCCTCTCAAAAATTATATTTTGAAATCTTAATTCCTAATATGGTGGTATTTGGAGATGGGGCCTTAGAGAGGCAATTAGGTCATGAGGGTAGAACCGTTGTGATGGGTTTAGTTCTTTTATAAGAAACTGTAGAGAGCTTGTTTCCTGTCTGTGCTCTCCGCTATGTGGGGATACAGTGAGAACTATCTGCAAACTAGGAAGTGGGCTCTCACTGGACACCTTGATTTTGGACTTTTCAGAATCGTGAGAAATAAACATTTGTTGTTTAAGCTACGCAGTCTATGGTTATTTGTTATAGCAGGTTGAACTGATTAAGATATACTCATTGACTAATTGTTAATTATAAACTTTGAACTATTCTTCAGTGTGTGTGTGTGTGTGTGTGTGTGTGTGTGTGAGAGTTGTGGTTTTACATATTTGGATCATAGATCCCTTTAAAATGCTCTATGGCCATGCCACTGTGAACAAGCCCGATCCCATCTGATCTCAGAAGCTAAGCAGGATTGCGCCTGGTTAGTACTTGGATGGGAGACCACCTAGGAAGACCAGGTGCTGTAGGTGTAAAAATAAAAAAATAAGAGATTGTAAACTGACAGGGTCCTTGCAATCTGTGAGGTCAACCAAGGGTCGCCTCACCTAAAAAAAAAAATTATCTCTCTGGAGAAAGCATGTATTAAACATTTAGTGGTAGGTCATTCGATGGACAAAAATGCAAAAGTTCAATGAATTAGAGTGTAGCAGAGATTTCCTCAGGATTAGAAAAAAACAAAACATTCAAAACAGAACCCAAGTATATGACATAATTGTTAGCTTATAGTGATTGACTTTTAAAATAGTGTATGCTTACCTTAGTTTGGTTCACTTTTGTTTTGGGAGTCACTTTAGTAGTCTCTTGACCAGTGACATAAAAAGCAGTACACCCTGTACAAGGTTTGTACTACCCTAAAGTGCACTGACTCCCCATGACACTACTCCAAATCTCTAAACATCAGGATTGCCTCTGAGAAATACAAGACTAAAAGTGGGAGTCATGTTTCCCTATGAGCATCATCTTTTTAGAGTCTTTTCTTTATTTTTACCAAAAAGTATGTGTACATAAAGTCTTTATAGTAAGATTTTTAAAAACTACGTATAAATGAACTTTATGTATTCTGTGACTGTTCTCAAAATATTTTAAAGATTAGTTAACATTGTTATGTATTGATAGATATATTTCATTTAATTTCAATGATAATATTCAGTTATATAAATATATGGTCATTTATTTTTCTCTTTCTCTATCAATTGATATTTGATTGTTTCTTTTTAACTTTTATTAAGATTGCTACTATGTACTATTCTTGTAGACATGCACAGTTTTCTCTAGAGTGTGTACCCAGGAGATTGGCATATGGTTATTACAGTTAATAGAGTATGCACGTGTTCAACTTCACTAGATAATGCTTATCTCTTTCACAAAGTGCTTCAATTAATTCCTTTCTCATCAGTGAAGGGTGTGCGAGTGAAGTGTTCCCATATCTCCATATGTGCCAATACATAATATTTTCAAGTACAGTATTTTATTTTTGTCAGACTGCTGGATGCTGAAAGCAGTAACCTATTGTCATTTTAATGTGCATTTTCCCAACTGGCAGTGAGTTCAACATCTTTCCATGTTGATAAATTGGCCATTTGGATATCTGCCTTCGTGCAGTAACTATTTAAATAGTTTGGCCAATATTTTGGATTGAATTTTATGGACATTCTCTATTGTTATATCTTTCTATCTTACATGTTTTATACATATGCTCTCCAAGATGGTTGCCTTTAAAAATAAAGAGTCTTTTAATAAACATATTCTCAATTTTAATGTAGTTACATTTATTAATTTTTTTCCTTCATTAGTAGCATGTTTTGAGTCTTAAGAAAACTTTTACCAACTTGAGGACACAAAGATATTCTCATGTACTACCTTCCAATACTTTTTGTATTACCTTTTTAATGAGGTAGTTAGTTCATCTGGAAGAAATCTGAGTGGAGATCAAATTTCTTGTGATTCCCCTTCTGGATGCACAGTTATTGCAACACCAATTTTTGAAAAGACCCTATTTTACCAGCTACTCTTTATGACCCTTGCTATCTACCAAGCATGTGTATATGTGTGATCTATTTACAGGCTCTCTATTATCTATCCCTGTACCAATACTGCTCTCTCAAAATTTATATAAGTTTATAATAATTAATAATAATAATAATATTTTGTAGAACAAGTAATCCATCTATAGTTATTTCTCTTCAAGATTATCTTAGCCATTACTGACTCTTTGCAAATGATTTTATATAAATTTGAGAGTTAGCTTTCTCCTAAAATATGTATTGTGATTGGGTTCAGATTATGTTAAAAGTATAAGTCAATTTGGAAGAGACTTAAAATATTCACAATATTAAGACTTCCTATCCATATGTGGTATATCAATAGATTTATTCAATTATCTAATGCATCTCCTTTAAGTTTAACAAATTTTGAAGAATTCTTACCCATCATATATTTATTCCTATATATGTTTTATTTTTGATGATACATAAATTATTTTTTAATTTTTTTCTACTGGTATTTTTGGTCAGTATACATAAATTTCAATCGATTATTCTATAATATTTTGTGTTTAGAAAGCTTGCAAACTTTTCATAACATTAGTAATGTTTGTGTTGACTTTTTAAAAAATTTTCTATACACATAAAATTGTAGCAACATTGATTCTTTTCAATCAGTCCTTAAACACTGATTTACATTTGTTGCTTTAGTAAGAAGGTCAAGGTTTCCAGTACAAAGGTAAATAAAAGTAGAGATTGGGACAACTTTTTCTTGTTGGTGAATTTAAAAAAAAAACTTTTTAACTAAATGTGAGGTTGGCTGTAGTTTTTCTAAAGATATATTTATCAGAATAAAAAGTTTCTTTTTGATCTCAATTTGTTAATGTCTTATTGAGAGTGAATATTGAAGTTTATCCAAAAAAAATTGAAGTTTATTGAAATAATCACAAAAATTTTTTAACTGCTAATGAGGTGTATTACGTCGATCAGTAGTACAGTAACTTCAGAGAAAATAATTGTAATATCTTTAAAAAGGCTTAAATTGTTAAGAAACGTCAGTAATACCATGAAGCCCAAGCAGATTTTCTCTATTCCCAGTTTTTCATCTATTTTTGAATCCTCCCATAAACACGTTAAATTTTACCTGTGTTTTATAATAGAAGTGCTCTGTTCATCTCACTAAAGAGATAACTCAATTCTTCAGATTGTCGAGACAAATTTCTCCTAACATTTATAAATTAAGTAGATCAGATACAAGCAAAAAATATATTTGTGGTATTAATTTTATGCAATACTTTTAAAATTATTTTGTGCTTACTTTTAAAATTAACAGCTTATATATATGAGCTGATAGCATTTGAATGCATAGGTTAGAAAACTGTTCTATAACTAAACATAGTTTCCTATCATATTTTGAGCCCTAAAAATTCATTCATATGCTAAAAGTAGATGGTCAGCCAATTCATGAAACAATAAAGACTACTAACCTATAAAGATCTTGTGAACACAAGATAAACTACAAAATACACAAGGGTATTGGATATAATACGTTTAAGGCACATTTTTAAAATACACGACTGGAATAAAAAGAGACAGAGAGAGATAGAAGTATTTTTCAGAGTTTTTTTTTCCAAAAACTAAAGTGGGAATCCAGATAGAAAAGCTGGATAAAGACTTAGGACATATGCTAAGACCTGGGTCAAGAGACAAAAATTTCTTTAATGTATGTTAAATGTGTTAGCTGCAACATTAGAGGTCTTAAGATAATTAGCTTTTGAATACAACATTTACATCTACTGTATTTTTGTAACTTATAAACTCACCATCAATACAGTTTATGCCTAATGGTTTAGTCTGATACAAGAGTGCCTTAAAAATGAGTCAATAAGATAACCAAGAAATATGAGTGGTAAAGCTCATAAAATATGTACTTGTATGTATATAACTATTTTTCATTAAATTATCAGTTATGTACAAGGAAAATTTTCAATTTGATCAAACAAACAGTATGATTTTATTCTTAACCATTTTCCTACAAACTTAGCATGGAAAGAAATAATCTTAGAGCCCATCCAATTCTTCATTAATACAATTTTATATTGTAAAATTCTGAATAATTTTTATACATTCAATATAATGACAAATACACATTGAGAGTACATTTTAGTTCATTTAGCTAGAATTTTTAGCATACACTTTGGTATTATTCTTTGTAGATGATAATCCATCGATTGTAATCACATCTCAGATTTGTTGTTTAATGAAGAATAACCATATCTGACCTTTACCTTTTGTTGGTGCATGACTGCTAAAGGGACTGCATAATTTTTTAATTTAATTTCCTTCCCACGTACCCACACACTTCTGAAAATAATGACCCTTATTGTCATGTCAGTAATGCTTTTATAAACATAAAGAATTATATTAATGAATGGATCACCAGTATTGTTAGACAAGAAATGCTTTGTTTCAGAAGCACTATCTGATGAAGTCAGATATATTTATGCAGTGTGAAGGAGCAGATGCATGCCTGAAGCCCTTGGAGGTGGGGAACTGGCACTTTTTTTTATTCAAATGGGACTCTAACAGATTCAAAATCCCCCACTGATCGCATCTCTACTTTGCTTAGTTTTGAGCACTGCTATAAAACATTGTATGATAATTAGTTTCAATACAGTTATAAGCTTTTATTTTTAAATAGCCTACAATTAATTTACTCAGTATTCCTTTAATCTTACCAGATTGTGTCACAATAACAGCTGCTTTTTAAAGTCCCAACTGGGACAGTAGTTGAAAGTCCTTGAAAAGTAAATGGCATATATTCAATTAAGCTAAAGAAATTGCTAAAACAGGTATTATTTAGTGGGTTTTTAATTAGATGACTTCTATTATATTGTGGTTCGAAAGGGATTTTGCAGCCTCCCAAGATTGGGATAGTTAGAAATAAGACCGTACAAATGCCACTTACCTCTTATCTTGAGAGAGCTCATTCATAGGTTGGGTATTTCTTTGTCATCAGCATCCATATGTCTGGCATTACACTGTGAATTCCCCAAATGATGCTCAAGAGGTAAAATGAGGTAGATCACCTTTAGGTGGTGAATCAAAGAAAAAAGACTTTTTGGTCATGAGACACAGAGATCTTTAACTTTATACCCCAGGAATTTTCCAACATTAGGACAGAGTGGCTGAACAATAATGAAGATTTCTTCCTTGCTTGAAATTTTCTAAGGCAGAGAAAAACAATCACCCTCTTTGCAATTGGAGTTATTCATAGTCTCTCAGTGGGTCTTACTTGTATTTCAGTAAAAGATCTTTTATGTTTTGACCCCTATTTATCTTACTAGCCTTACCTCTTTTTTATCACTGCTGCCAAATTTTTAAGTTTGATTCTGGTGATACTGAGCTTTTCATTATTTTCAAAATCATAATGTTTTTCTGTTTCTTTGTAATTTTTCTCACCACTTGAGATGAGCTTTCATGTGAGAAACTCTGTTCAAGACATTACTTTAGCATAACCTTCTCCATGACTCCTCTCAAGATTCAATACGCTTCCTCCTACCAAGTCTCCCACCCCTGACAGTGAATCTCTTGTTTTCATTTGTCGGTACTGTCTGAACACATATCTATGCTGTAAATGTCTATTTCATACAATAGATGAGATTTTTTGGGTTAAGGATTTTATGTGGTTCATTTATTTATTCCATTATATATACTACATACTCAATAAAAGTTGGTTGAACTAAACTACATTATCAATACATTCTTTATTCTTCCCACAAACAAACTTGCCAATTATTGATTCACTGCTTCAGGTACAAAAGCAAGCAACACAAACACACATGAGTTGGTATTAACGTAGAAAAATCATGGGATTATGGCTTTCATACCTGGGTCAATTTTTATTTCTTTCATCTCCTATAAATCAGGTCAAAAATAAAAAAAAAACTCTCTAATCCTCTGTTTCCTTTTCTGCAAATAGGGGTATGAGTTACATTTGTTTCAAAGGATTACCTTAAACAATTAAATGATCAATGTAAAATAATGTTGTAGGTCATCTGACCAAAAATAATTGATGTACTGAATGCCAGGTACTTGATTCACATTACCTAATTGGATTGTCACTACAAAACAATGCAATAATGCTTTTATAAGTCCTATTTACTAATGAGTGAAGTAAGGTTTAAGGAGATTAACTCTAGAAACCAAATGTTTAACCATTAAGATACAAAAAAAAATTAAAGATATTGACACAGAAATATTTGATCAGTATATGCTCAATAGCAGCCTCTATAGTATAGTGACAACTATTAAAGACAAAACATTATGAAGCTGGAAAACTGTAGACCTGTTTGAAATGCTTCACCCGTAGTATAACTTAGTGATTAAGAACAAAAATAAGTTGGCCATGCCTTCTTTCAAAAGTAATCTAACATATATAATAAACATAGGTAATAAACTTGGCACATATCCAGAAGAAGTTAGTAAAATAATCTGAGAACTATAAATCATGATTTGTGTATTAAGTTAATAAAAATCTGAACTAAAGGTTGTCATTCAATTTCATCATTTTTCTACCAGGTAACTTGACATTAATGGCTGAGAAGAGAAATGTCCTGCTTATTAAAGACAAAGTACATCTATTTAACTATTTATTTTCAGAGTCCAGAGATTCTATACTATGTTCCAATTACTAAGTCAATTCCAAACTGCCTATTCTTGTTACCTCTGTGTCTGGGTTCTCTCTCTTCACTTTCCCTTTCCAATATGCTCTTCTTCTTTACTGACATTCATAGTAGATGTAGTTCTTGGTTACATTCCATCCTTCTTGTCTTCCAAATCTTACTCTCAGATCCCTCTCTGAATTGTATTCATCTAACAACTTATAAAAGTCAAATGTATAATAATAATGAGTGCTTATCATATCTCATTTATATTATTAATTTTTTTAAAAAATCTATTTTCTACTTAATTATCATTCAATCCTAAGAATTAGGGATTATTAGCATCATTATAAATTAAGAAATTGAAGTTTTATTTTTCATGGTCAGGCTGCTAAAAAACACACAGCTTGTGTTTGAGCTCTGGTCGGTCTCACTTCCAATGAGAAGAGAACTGTCACACTTTATCACCTCCCTGAAGGATTCACACGTACTGTATTCAGTGAACGAGCATTGAGTATCTCTTTCATTCTACGTATGATATTTATTATTAGGGATTCAAAATATAATAGTAAAATGCAGAGATTTGGAGAAAGAACTCTGGATGACCAAGTAGTGGAAATAAAGGGAAAGCACAGAAGGTAAGTCAGACACCATGACTAAAACTCCAGAACCTTATCCATCTAGAATTCTGAAACATTTTTTCCACTTATGAGACACTAGTTGGCATGTGGATATCAGTGGATATCTAATTTTCTCCCCGCCTTTGTATCTCTGCAAAGAATCAGCTCAACAGGACTGAATTAATTTAATGGAAAACGAGGTGGAAAATAAGCAATGGTCTCTGAAGTCTATTTTTAATGAGGCTATTTTCTTCGCTAAAAAGCATCCATTGTTGCATAATGTTGTCTAGTTTATACCTGACCTCTCATGAATATGTACAGAGTTCTCCACTAAAACTTTTGCCATGGTGTGTCCAGGCCGGCCTAAGTATTCCTCATTGGGACAATAATAGTTTAGGGTATCACATGCATTCTGGTATACTTCTCCTTGTAAATCTCCCACCAAAAAAAAAAAAAAAAAAAACATACGTTACATTTATACTATGACAGGGAACTAGTCATACATATGTGTGTGTTTTCTTTATGTGGCCCCACCCATTTCAACATAACAAAAATAACACTATTTTAAAATGTACTGTACTTTAAACTATTACATATCATTAATAATAGTTACATTTTTTTTGACAGCCACTATAGAGAAGTCATTATATATATAATACAATCTTGCAAGATAGGTGTCATTAACATCCATCTTTTCCAGCGAAGACTATAAGGTTCAAAGAATTATGTTAATATTTTCTATATTACATATTGATGGTCTATTATACATTAGAATCTGGTGATACAGCTCCTGCAATACAAATGGACATACTTTTGTCTTTATAGAGTAAGGAGAAGAGACAAACAAATATTCCTTCAAACAATACATAATGACATATTGTGATTATGATAAGGCCAAATAAATAGTACCATGATAAATCAAAACAGTGTTCAATTTAGGGGATTAGAAAAGATACAACTGAGAAAGTGACATTTGAGAAGAGATCCTGAATAAAAATAAAATCAGAAAGATGAACTGTATATGGGGAAAATAATCAAGGTAGAGAAAGTAATTGAATTCTTAAGGTGGGAAAATTTCTGAGGAAGACAAGAAAAAAAGGTGGGGGGGCATGTGGGACTAGAATCTAGTGGGTGATAGAAAAATGGCATGAGATGGCACTGAAGGAATAGGATGGGGCTACTTCACACAGGGCTTTAATTGTAATTCTGAGGATTACTGATTGTAGTCTAAAGGTAATAGAAAGATAGTGAAAAGTTTTAGTGGACAATGATAAGATCAAGTTTGCATTTTTACAACCTCATTCAAATTGCTCCATGAGGAAATAATGTAGGAACAGGGAATGGAAACCAGGTCTGTCTAGTTCTAACGTCTGGCTCTTTTTACTACACCTCATTGCCTCCAGCATCCATTATTGTATTTGCTTTTCGAACTAAACTTGTGGAGTGGAAAGGCAGGAATTATTATTTGCCTCTTATACATATTGAAACTAGGATAAGAAAAAGGATGCAGGTGGTCAAAGGTACAAACTTCCAGTTATAAACTAAATAAGTCCTGAGATGTAATGTGCAGCATGGTGCGCATATACGTCTTACATATTTGTGAGTTGCTAAGAAAGTAGATCTTAGATTCCTAATCACAAGAAAGAAAACGTTTGTTCCTACTTATGATGATGGATGTTAAACTAGACTTATTTTGGTCAAGATTTTGCAATATGTACCTATATAGAAACATGTTGTATATCTGAAACTAAAATAATGTTATATATTGACTACATCTCAATAAAATTTTTTAAAAGAAATATACAAGGCCAAGGTCTTCTTAATGCCAGTGGCAACATAATATGGTTAATGAGCTAATAAACAATGACTAAGAGTGACTATGGGCTTGCCTATTGCCAGGTTCTATACTAAGAATCTCATGTTTATTAGCTCCTTGAATTGAAGAAGAAGAAAGAAGAAGGAGGAGAATGAGGAGGAGGAGGGGAAGGAGGAAGAAAAGGAGGAGGAGAAGGAGGAGGAGGAGGAGGAGGAGAAGGAGGAGGAGGAGGAATGAGGATTTACTAGCGATTTTCTGAAGAGAAAGCTGTGGCACAGGAAAATTAAGTAACTTTCCCAAGTTCAAATAACAATTATAATTCAGCTATGTGATTCTAGAGCTTAGATTCATGATCGCTACTCTCTTATGGGTTAGATTGCTATACTGGATCATTCCTCAGCAGTAAAAAATGTGTATAGGCTCTTCTCATCTACATAAAAATTGACTGGCAAGCTTAATTCTTCCTTGTGCCACAGTACAATATGAGAGTCATGATGAATGTTTACAGTAACTACCATTAGATGGACTTGCTAAAACTTAGTAATTGAATGTAAGGGTATGCATGTAATTTTTCATTCAGAGTTTAGTGATGATAAAGTAATATAATCATGACTGAGTATAATACAAACTATCCATAATGGTCCTTGGACATATACATATACGATAGACTAAATATAAATATTCTCACTAAATCTCCTAGAAATAAAAGAAAAGTAATCTTTCTTAAATACACACTACGTTATTTTTAGAATAAGTATGTACTATAAGGTTATATGGTCCAAATTTTTAGCTTGAATTAGCATATATGTTTGGTTTCTTACTTATATATAAATATTTGTTATCTGCTTGATAAAGGTTCCCCAATTTAAAAAAATTATGTAAACCTATAATTATTACTTTAGTGCATAATGTATTACATGATCAGATATTTGAATCAGCTTAAAATTTATCAGAGCAATAATGCTATAAACAATTATAAGTGTATACATTAAATTTAAATTTAATAAAAATTAGAATAAAGTGTTATTTTTAATTTATATAATGATATTTAGATGTTAGGACAAATGCTGGTGTCTCCTGCCTTTGAAAGTTATCATCATTCCTGGTCCAGTATGGCCATCCTTAAACTATCTCTAAAATCACCTTCCATAAGACTTTTAATGAGTAAAATTAAAAGTACTTATTTTTTTCATTGTTAATCAGGTTTTACCTTACTTTCAGATTTTTATTTTAATTGGCAGAGATGTTGTACAAAAAAAAAAAAAAAAAAGTACTGAAATCTTACACACTCCAAGCCAGCGAACAGCAATAATGTAGCTATGGAAAGAGACAACTCTCTATTTTAGATGAACCAAATAGTAGGGAGAATGTCACCTAAAGACTGCTACTGTTAGCTCTCAAACCTTCTTTCTCACTAGTGTTATCTATGACATGTGGTATTTGGGAAATGCTATTCAAATTAATAAAATTGGAGTGCAATGGGGAGAAGATGGTAAAGCAAGGGGACCTAGAAACTGGTAGACATTCATCGTGGACCAGTTCTATTCCAGGGTTCAGGATTCCCCACGCTCACGAAGGCACATGACTGCAGCATGTGTCTTCTCTTTACTGGCTAAATTATAGACCCCAGAACCAGCTATAGAAATTGGAACTATCTCTGTCTTTACAAATAATGCACCAGCTGGAGGATGATGTATATCTTCATTAACAAAATTGGGGCATGGTATTCAAGAGACTTTCCAATCACTGGTTCATTGTCTGTCAATTTCAATTTAGCCAGAGCTAGTTTTAGCTAAGGAGTAAATTGTATTATACTGGCAGGGAGCTTAGTGGTAGTGGTCATGCCAAAAGTCTTAATTAAGCATCAAAGAGCAATGTTATTTATATACCCTTTAAAAAATGTAGCTCGGGCTTCAGGCAAGTAACACTATGAATTTTCCTGAAGATCTTACAATTTATGACAAAATAAAAACAGTCCCTTGACTTTGAAAATACATTTTTTACTGTTTTCTTCTTTAAATTATATTTTGTACATCACAAGACCATGATATACAAAATAATTCATTAATCCACGGAGTCAATGGTTGATTTATTTTTTAAGAGAAATATCCAACTGAGATGAGCTCATTACAGAAAACATTTTCAGTGAACACCGAAATCAATTTTTTTAATGGTTTCCTGAGTAGTTTCCCTAAGGGTTTCATTACTATCCGTCCTCTTTCTTTATGTAACTCAAGAAGTTCTTAACCTAAGGCCAATAAATGCTCTTAGGAGAACATGAATTCCCTGATATCGAATGCAAAATTTTGGATGTAGGAGTGTATAGGGCACAAAGAGATGAGGACTTTTGGGACTTTACAAAATGGATCCTATGGGAGCCACGACATTAATGCCAACTTGCACATAATGGGAATGCCCTAAGGGTGTGACCAGAATGCCTAAAATCATAGAAATGTCGGCTCCCATCTTCAGGAGCCGATGAGCATGAGAATCCCACCTTGTAAGGTCCATGTAAGCTGAACACCCTTAAGCTAACAGATGATGCTCAAGCCTGACTCGCAAGCATCATGGACAGGTGCACTACAGCAGAGGACTCTGACCTTCCGACCTTTTGCAGCTGCTGCCTTAGGACCAACTGCACCACCAGTCAACAGAGCTTGCTTGGGAGATGCTAAGAACTTTCATCCCTTCGCTCTGTCATGTAAGACACTGCATTTCCCCTCTCTGTGTGCTGTGAGTTAACCTGTGTGGGTACCTGATCAGTTTGTCTGAGAAGGTTCCACTCAGTAACCCTGGCATTGTGAAAAGACACAAACACGTCCAAGGGTGTTACTTCCATAGCCACTTTTTTTGCTCGTGACAATGTCATAGATTTACTCTAATTCTCAAAGGTATGATTTGTAATAACAATAAAAAATTAATAAACACTACTCTAAAACCTTTTCTAGGGGATTGTAAGTATCTGTGGTTTTAATGAATACACTGACAACTTCTAAGTATATACCAAGGACATCACTCTAACCTGAGTAACAATTCTACAGAAACCCAATTGGAAATACAGAAAGCATTTACAATTCTCTTAAACTCACTAATCCTACTATGTTTACTACCCCATCTTCTACACAATCACTGAAATCACAAACCGAAAAACACAGGTCTGCAACTCTTTCATTTTCCCTCACCTCATGCACACATACATCAAGTTCTGTGTAGAATGATTTTTCTATGCATGACAAATGTACCTCTTCTTTTTTCATCATCACTCTCACTTGTTTAAGTCTTAATATTCACCTGCTGGACGAATGCTTACAAATCAGTTTCCCTGACTCTGGTATTCTCTCTTATATCCAATCTCTGTACACTTATCTAAATGTTATTTCCAAACTGTCAACCTTGCGATGTTATTCCTTTGCTAATTATGCTTTCATGGCTGTTTTTATTCGTAGGATAAGCTGAAATAAGTTGCTATGGCATGCAAAGCTCCCTGTGAGCAGACAGACCCCTGCCTCGGGTCTGCTGGTGTGCCACTATCCACAGTGCCCACCATACTATCTAAATAGCATTCTTTACCTAATTGCTTTCTTTTCTATGCCTCTACCATAGCTTATATATATATATATATATATATATATATATATATATATATATATATATATATATATCAGATTTTTCTGTTACTTCAAACTAAAGGGTATTTCCTGAACACATTGATCTTTCTCTACTCCATATCCTTGCACATGACACTGACTTTTTGTACCATGGTTTCTCTTACTTGAGTAGCTGGTTCAAATGCCAAACATCAATTTCCAGATTCTCTTCCCTTCATAGCAGCACCTGAAAACATCATTACATATCTTTTTCCTATGATTCCACACAATCTAGGTCAAACCTTCACTCTAGGTTTGACCTATATCTATATGTCCAACCTATACTACTTATAGTAAATAAAGTACCTGTTCTTGTGGATGAGAGGTTCTTGTGGATGATCTGGGTTTTTTTATCTTTGTTTTAACAGTGTCTGGCCCACAGAAATGACTCAGTAAGTGTTTTGAAATAATGGATGAAGATATAGGTAAATGCAATATACACGTATAATGGGAACCTTTCCCTAAGCAAGCCCTAATTTTATCCTTCACAAAAGATGACCAAGCCAGCATCACTTAGGTAGACACCTTGGATTTCTTTCTCAGATGTGTCATTCAAATAGAGACATTAATTACCAAACTCAAAATTCATATCTTCCTTGTGACCATGTAAACATGCTCATGTATTTTTCCTCAAATTTTATCAAACTAAAGCAAAGACAAAACTATAATGATCTGCAGTTTGCAACCTACCTTCAATTCCAGCTCATTTTTAAAAGATATCGATATCTCATACACAAAGGCACACACATACACACATGCACACATATATGGAAAGAGATGGGAGGAAGAGCATTATTTTTATTTCTATTTGCTTTTTTTTATTTTAGAGATTTTGCTAATTTTATTCAGGGATAGAGAAATTCAGTTACATTTTGCAAAGCCAACAATTATGAGAAACAAATTTGGAGTAATGTATTTTGGTTATTTTTTTTAAATATCCAGGCAATTTACTGACATACAAAATACATTTAATATGTAGACTTATCAGGAGAAACTATTTTCTGACCTCTATTTCTTATCAGACACTTTCCTGAACTTTTAAATAGCATTTTCATTTTCTATGTACTCAGCAGTAATTCTCAGAGTAAAGCACACTACATTTAAAACTTGCCTTTCATTCTCAGTTTTCATTTTTGGGAGAAACACGTGGTTTTAAATTAGAATGTATGACAGTAGTTAGAAAACCTATTGATACTGACAAAAATAGTAATAAGAGAAAGTTGGTTTTCCGACCTATCATGTTTGAACACAATCCAGTTCGTAAGATTTTCTTTTCCTAAGGGCAACTACCCAGCAGGTTTTACACTGATACATTCTGAAAAGGTAAATTGAAGTTGGGCATTTACAGCCCTGTACAAAGTATCTAATTCCTGTAGGACCCAGGGCAAAGCCTCCTTTGACATTTGCATAATCCATCACTGGTAAAAGATCACTCAGAGGCAGAAGCTGTAGGAGCCCACTGTGAAGGCACTTCTCATTCACTGTGAATTCTGAACTTTGCATTTCTTTAGATTTAATAATAAAATGGCATTAAACCGTTATTACTATGCCTAGAAACGTCTTAAAATTATGTCTATGAAATTATGTCATATATACAAATTTGACTTAGCTAATATTTATTAATTTGGTTTATTTAGTAAGCATTTCATGGGTTCCTGTTCTATGCCAAACACTGAGCTACGTCTTAGTATTTCAAAGGTTAATATGAAATAGAGTCTATGTTCCAGAATCACAAATGCTAATACAGGAGAATGTTTTTAATTTTATACACACACGCACGCACACACACACACCAAAGTGTGCTAATGTGGCAGTTAAAGTACATAAGAAGTCCATCATGAATTTTTATTAAATAAGCATAAGTCAAATTTTAAAATACTTTCATCATACAGAATGAAAGTATTGAAGTCTCAAAAGTAGATAACAGATTCACTTACGTTTGACAGGAAATTGAATAACACCGTATCAATCAGACACTAATGAAAAGAGAATTCCAAGTAGAGAGAAGATTCTGAGGATAGATAAGAGAAGGGTAAAGATGTTATTTTTGGAAAAATATATACAAAGTAGAGTGATGGAAGGTGGGGCTGATTATGAGGCAGTGGGCAAATAAGTGTGATTTCACATAAAAAAAGAAATATTTGGGGTTAATTCTTACTGGATGTGGTGGGGGAAGTCATTGTTTTCCATATGAATATTAAAAATTTAATTATTAACAAAAAAATCGCATACTTTAAGCATGAAAATGGCATGTTTATATTTGTATCAGAGAGAAATTATTCAACTATTGTATGGAGGGTTGTCTGAAGAAAAGAGGGAGCATAAACAGAAATAAAAACTAGACTTACTTCAAAAGTTGAGACTGGATATAACAGCTTAAAGTAGCAGGATAGGAATGAAGATAAAGGTGAACTCTAACAGATTTATTGACTAATTGTATATACCGTCACAAATACATTTGTTATTTAACTGGATTTACCACCATCAATAATTCTGCTTCTTTTATTATTTTCCATAATGTTAAACTCACAAGTTTTGAGATTTTTAGAATAGATCCTCCCTCACCCTATAAGTAAATAAAATAATGTAAAAAGAGAAGGACATAAGAAAACTGTGAGGGTTGCTGTGTAAAGGTTGAAATATAATTGACCGTGATGTCTAGGCTACATAAGGAAGAACAAGAAACTAAGAGAAGTCTGAAAGTTTGAGATAAAGAAGTGAAAAAAGAATGGGAAGCTCCAGTGCATTAAAATAAATAATAGAATAAAAACAAAGACATGAAGAACTGTCAGGGTGGAAATTTGTGCTCATATATTGAGATATTTTTATTTAATTTCTCAGTGGTAGAGAATCCCAGGTGATGATAAAATAAAAGTAATATGAGTAAAATCAGTAAAATAAACAGCTAGATTTGTGGCTGTATCATCCAGGTAGACTTTGAAAACCTATGGATATGGCACAAGTCGAATAGAAAATCTTGTGCCTGATGCCAAAATGCTCAATGAAAATGGAATAATGTGGAATCAGAAGATGGCGCTGGCAAAGAAGCATGAAGGTAACCTGATCCTCAAAACAGGAAGGTGCTTGACTCAGAGTGGAAATGAAATAAGAACTTTGAGGAATAATAGCACAGAAAGCCTATTAAGAGAATGCTGTGGGTCGGGTGATATGACAAACTTCACACGGTATAGTTTTGCTCTCTGAGATTTCCTGTGTCCTATGCTGCGGACAAATAAGGTTATTTCATATAATAATAAAAAAAATATGTGGGGTTAATTCTTGCTCTATGTGGTGGGAGAAGTCATTGTACTCTATGTATTACAATTCCCTATGTATCATATTCTAACCCTCATCCCACCTTCTCCCGTGCCCCCGCAGACTGTCCCAGTCCATGGCCTGTTAGGAACAGGGCTGCACAGCAGGAAGTGAGTGGCAGGTGAGCAAGGGAAGCTTCCTCTGTATTTTCAGCCCCTCCCCTGCGCCAGCATCACCACCTCAGCTCCACCTTAGATCATCAAGTATTAGATTCTCATAGGAGCACCAGTCCCTGTGTGCTAAAAAGGTTGAAAATTGCTGGTATAGAAGAACAGGGCCTTATGAGTATGAGATTCCTCCAGAGGACACGTAAAGTAATGACACTGTGTTAGGCAATACTTGGAGAAAACAGGAGTGAGAGATATCTACAGATTAGGCAGCATTAGGGTTCTGACTTGAGTAATATCTGACATCTGACTTGAGTGAAACCATTCTACATGCTGGTGTACACCAATGAAAACTGAGAGAGGGAGAAAGGAGTGAGGGGAGAAGAGAGGAGAAAAAGAATATGAATCAGTATCAGGTCCCATCCACTGTCAGGAATTTGGCAATGTTTATGGTCAATGAGTTAATTACACAAATGATCTTTACTGTTGATTTCAGTAACAACACACAGGAAAAAAGCTGACTCTGAATCATCTGTCCCTCAGGTAACAATTAATTAGGTGTACATATAGGTGGAAAAAGGGAATGCACTCACTAGTCTACGTCTTTTTTCTTGTATTTTTAATTTTTCAAAAATGCTATAGATGTGTTCTGTAATCTTTTATCTGTATTAAAATATATTGGTAAAATAGTTGAAGAATTATTTGCCCTGCTGAAGTATCCTAAGCATTCCTCTAGTTCCTACTTGAAATGACCGAGGACCACTTGAAATAATCTTGAGAATCAAGGGACAATGAGCAGATTTTAATAGAACTCTTTATCAGAAATGAAATAGTTCTGGCTAATCTATACCACAGTGTTATCATGTCCACTATAGAATGTCAAAAAAATCTAAAGTATTTATATATATATATATATATATATAGATATATAGATAGATAGATAGATAGATAGATATAGATATATAGATATAGATATAGATATAGATATAGATATAGATATAGATATAGATATAGATAGATAGATATAGATATAGATATATATCTTAGCTTTCATTGCTATAAGAACAATGTGTCATTCATTCATTCATTCATTCAAGATTATGCTAAGTAACAGAGATACAATAGTGGAAAAAGAACACAAGAGCAATGACAACGAAACCCACCTAAAACAAGAGGTAGTCTGAAATATTTTTCCTCGCCATATTGTTACACAAATAGCCTTTAAATATAATTCCTTCCTGTTTCTGAAGCATTATGTAGTAAAAACAAAAGTCACTCAAGTCAGAAACTTGATTCCAGTATCTTTCTCTTCTTATCAAGCAATGTGACTATGGGCAAATCTTATTCTTACTCAGACTTTCCTTTCCTTTTTGGTAATATTAGGAGTTTGGCCAATGACTTTCCAAGTTATTTCAAGTCATTTCATTGTGATTCTTAACTGAATATAAGAAGGAAGAGGAGAATGAGATAGATGTTAGAGACAAATTATGTAGCAAGAGGAATAATTAAATATTTTTCAGACTTGTAATCAATAAGATGACTTAAAATCAACTTTAATATTTTTTATAAACTCAAACCATGTAGGATAAAAACTGTTTCCTTAAGAATTAGAGTTAAAGAAATAATATAGTTGAGCAAAAAGATAAATTTGGAAGATTCAGGAGAGCTTTTATTTACACTTTGACCAAAATACTTCCATCCCTCTTACAGGTCTTTCAAATCATTTTACATTTTATTTTCTAGAGGTCTCTCTCACTGCTAAATGGTGACACCACAATTCTTGTTGTTTACTGTTCAGAAAAGTGGATGGGATCAATGAGATGATATTTATCAAGTGCTCTGAGCTCCTTGGAAAGTACGATTATATAAATATCATATACTGCACCCAAATATATAGAAGAGAATTGCCCCAGACTTCAAATTCTTCAGGGAGTTACCCACATAATGGAATCTGTCTCACGGAAATTGAGATTAGTGAAAAACAAGTGATATTGGAAGGTTTGTAATGTGTCATGCCAAGGTCTTACCTTTACCGATAAAACATGACTTTCATATCCACATTCTATTTACAACTAGAACTAAATAGAAGTTCCTGTGATAGCTTTGTGTTATGCCACTAGGCAGCTAGAATATCTATTTTTAATAGCATGAACAAAATTTAAAATGTGGTTCTTTATGTGCAGTTTAGAGTAAAACATATGATTAATAACAAATCTGAGTAAATTGTCTCCTTTTAAAGAAACAAACACATCAATTATTTTTCTTTTTTTTTTAGGCAAGGCAACCCTTGTTGATCTCACACATTGCAAGGACCTTGTCAGTTTACAATCCCTTTTTTTAAATTATTTTTTATGCCTACAGCACCTGATATTCCTAGGCGGTCTTCCATACAAGTACCAACCAGACCCGACCCTGCTTAGCTTCCAAGATCAGACGAGATTGGGCTTGTTCAAGGTGGCATGGTCATAAACACACATCAATCATTTTTATCTAGTCCAAAGTCTCACAAGATGCTAAGTATTAAAGATAGCAATTAATTAATTAAGCTAATATTAATTGAGTATAGATACCTGTTATTTACTAAGAATACACTGCTAAGCAAGAAATAGATGGCTTTTGCCTACACTGAATTCTAAAACTACATAACACATGTAGTCAAATGGAAAATGAGAATAGTTTCTTTATCTTTCTTTATAACCTGAGCACCTTGCGCACAGGGTATGCATGTAGTAGGAACGAGAGCTCCAGGATCTTAGATGAAATGAACTCATTCTGCTCATCTTGAAAACTCCCAAAGCAAGAGAAATGTTCAACAAGAGACATAAAAGAATTCAAAATTTAATCAGCACAGATCCTGAAAGGGTTAGGTCAAGCTTGCAAAGGTGCTCTATTAGAGCAAATGCAGAAGCTTCTGCCTCAGATATATCTGGAGCAGCATTTGATTGTGGAGTTCCCAAATTTGCATGGCATGCAAGTGAGAATGGGAGAAGCACATTATGCAATTTACGAAGAGGCACAGAGTGACCTTCACATTCCATTTAGATTACAGAACCTCATGGTGCATTTTCTTGTTTTCTAAATTGATGAAATTCTCTAGTCTGCCCCTCCAAGAGCAGCTACTTTTTTTGTTTCCCAGAGCATCAGATGAAAAAGGGATTAAGAAACTGCAGAATAAAGACAACTTTGTTGTGAGCTAAAAATGCCCTTAGGAATGATGCATGGTACCCCAGAGGAAGCAAGAAATTGAAAGTTTCTTCCTTTTGAAATAACGGCTAGCTAGCTCTATGGAGATGGCACAAAGGCTGACAAATCCTTTTCCTGCCGGAAGAAAAGGTATATAAGTACATGATTGGTTTGGTTACATTCATTTAAAATTTATTCATAAAATTATTCAATCAATTTTTTTTCAACAAATATATATTAAGAACTTACAGGCAAAACCCTGTTGTAAACTGCAGAGGTAAAGTTGTTAAAACAACAGATAAGATTCCTATGCACATGTATCTTTCTTTCTAGCAGATAAAAGACATTAAACAAGAAAACAAATGAATAAGGAAACTTCAGCTGGTGATTAGTTCTCTGAAGGGAATACATTTAACGTGTGTAATATTTGGAAATATTTTATATGCAGTGGCTAGAAAAGCCTCTTGGAGGAAATGAACTAAATGACAGGAACGAGCCAAGTGACTATGTGGGGATAGGTCCTTTCACGCAAAGGAACAGTGAGTGCAAATTTATGAGGCAGGTGACATTTGGCGAGATCAGATGTCCACTAAGCACCAGTGTGACCAGAGCCTCATGAACGCAAGAGAGGGCTGTCTAAAATAGAAACTGAGAGTTGAGCGGGGGCCAACCAGTCAAGAAATTCAGGACTTGAAAAATGATTTGCATCTTTTTAAAAATCATTTCATAAACCTGTGGCTGGTAGAATAATGGCTCAAGGATGAATTAGCTTAATACTTAGATTGTGTTACTTTACATGACAAAGGAGAATTGAGGTTGCAATTTGATCTTAAAATAGGGAGTTTATCCTGCATTATTTAGATGAGCTCAAGGTAATTACAAGGGCTCAATAGTAGAAGCAGAAGGCAGAAGAAGGGTTAGTGTCAGAGTGATGGAGCTTGACAAAGACTTGCTGTTCTGCTGTTGACTTTGAAAAATGAAAGGGTCCAAGAACCCCCAAATGTAGATAGCCTCTAGGAGCTAGAAAAAAAGAAAAAAAAAAAAACAACAAGGAAACAGATTCTCCTTTAGAGCTTCCAGAAAGAATGCAGTTGGGCTGACACCTGGCTTTTAGCCCAGTGAGACTCATTTTGGACTTCTGAGCTTCAAACTATAAGATAATAAATTGGTGTTGCTTTAAGTTACTGAATTTGTGATATTTTCTTACAGAAGCAATAGGAAGCTACTATAAAGTCAGTGGAAGGTTTTAAGTCAAGGAGTAGCTAAATTTTACTTAAATGTTAACACATCATTCTTACTGCTTCTTGAAAAATAAATTATAAGGATGTGAAAGTAGAAAAGACAATTAGGAGCTACTGCAGTAGACCAGATGTAAGAAAATGTAGTTATAATAGGGTTAGATCCTTGGAGAAAAAGAAAGAAATTTCAGACAAAAACAGAGCTTACAACTTTTTGAGGAACTGGAGTTTGATGAGAAAAAATAGAGAAATCAACCCTACACTTTTGAATGGAACATTTTGGAGGGTAAGGGAACTAACTATATGCTGAGTCTGACAACAGCAGAATAATTTAAGTGAGAAATTCTTTTTTTTTTTAATATCAACTTTGAGATTTGTATTGCAGATATACAAATTTGAAATTTAGAAAATTAGAGCAAGAAAAATAAATGTGTTAGTAATCTGCAAAAAGATACTTTTGTGTTATGGTACTGAATTAAATCACTCATTGAGGAAAGTATTAGGACTCTCTTCGATTCCTGAGTACTAAGGTATCTTCAGTTAGTGAGACACAACTCAGGATTGACATATATGATAGTCTAAATTTACAAAGCTTGTGAATGCTATGGTTTTTCCATATTTTGAGTCAAATCTAAATGTCCGCTGGTGATCTGTACCCCTCTTCTATTGGTATATGCAGAGGTAAAGTGAGAGGTTTAACAAGTATACACTTAAGCCTTTGCTTTTCTTTCTTAGCAGTAATTCCACAACTTTAATAGTGGAATCATGACAGTCTTAAAAAAGGCATGGTCCGAGCCTTTTATGGAAAAGTGAGCAATTTAAAAAATGCATTAATTCAAAGAGGTTCAGCAAAATGAAATGTGAGAATTAGTCAATAAAATAGAAATTAGAGAATTAAGGTCTGGATGCAAATATAATCTATGGGTCACAAAGATATTCCTTGAAACATTGAACTAGGACTCCCAAGCTCTTTGGTGTTAAGACTACCTCCTATATGATCATACAGAAAGAAGAAATAAAATGATGTGATACCAAAAAGAAAATGACTGATCTTAAGATCTTATAATGGATTAACCTTGCCTGCGGTGTTTTACTCTGTTATTGTGCTCTTGGGCTCTGTGACTGCCTTTGAGTCTGTGTACATAACACTTTGTATCTGGAACACACACTTAATTTAACCCTCTCACTATTTATTTCAAATCCATAAAGTGTTTGCAAGATCCCTTTGTTTTATAGTGTCAGCATGGAACTAGAGTAATATCCAAATAAAATGCAACTAGAGTAATATTCAAATAAGCTGGCAAAATTACTGTGACTGAGGTTCCAGGTCATATGGTATATTAATAATGCTT
Source organism: Macroglossus sobrinus (assembly GCA_004027375.1). Classification (NCBI taxonomy): domain Eukaryota; kingdom Metazoa; phylum Chordata; class Mammalia; order Chiroptera; family Pteropodidae; genus Macroglossus; species Macroglossus sobrinus. The sequence goes on along the minus strand of PVKZ01000819.1, from coordinate 513,355 downwards.
CTTTGGAACAATAAGACTGATAGGATAAATTTACACACACACACACACACACACACACACACACACACACACACACACACTGATTTGATTTGGAAATCTGCAACTCTCAAGATCTATAAGATGAGTCAACAAGCTGGAGACTCAGGAAAGCTGACGATTTAATTCCAGTCTGAGTTTGAAGGCCTGAGAAACATGAGCGCTGATGGTGTAGGCCAGGAGACTTGACATTCAGGAAGAGCTGATGCTTCAGTTTGCGTCTGAACACAGGGAAAAGCCAATGTCCCAGTTCAGAGGCAGTCAGGCAGGAAGAATCCTCTTAGAGTCAGGGGAAGGTCACCCTGTTTGTTTTATTTAAGCCTCAACTGATTGGGTGAGGCCCACCCATTTTAGGGAGGCAATCTGCTTTCTTCAGTCTTAGGATTTAAATGTTAATCTCATCCAAAAACACTTTAGATAGACTCACAATAATGTTTGACCAAATATCTGGGCACCCTGTAGCTCAGTTGACACATAAAATTAATCCTCATCATGGAGATGTTGTAAAACCAACTGAGACAATAACAAAGAGTAAAGGAAGGCAAGTGGGGTGGGCAGAAATTAGTTTGAACAAATTCAGAGACAGTGAGAGCCAATGCTGAGTGCAAATAAACTGTTCACAGTTTATGGTACAGAAAGTGCATTTAAGAGTATAAACTCTGTGGTCAGGGATATGTGAACTAAATGCTGGAAGACCTGGTTAACAGTGGGCATTTCATAAACTACTCTGAACCATGTTTTCTTTATGTGTGAATGGGGAAAGGTAATAATATCTGCCTCATGAGATTGTTAGAATAAACATGATAATGGTTGTAAAATGCTTAGCATGATTATCATAATTCTGAAAAACAAATGTTTGTATGTTGTGAGTTGTATCAATACCATTGATTTATATGAGCAGACTGGATCTCTTATGAAAGCACAAAAGAAGAAAAAAATTCACTTTGACGAATGCTGTCTCATGACTGGCCTTATATTTTCATTTTAAAGAATTTGTTCACATATTTCTTCTCTTTTTAGAAGTTGTACATTTTTAGAGAAATCAGTGGTCTACAACAGACAGATATCACCAAAATACTACCGCTTACATATTCCTGCAAAGCTTTGCCGATCCACCCAGCATTTATTATGTATCTGATTATGTGGGGTAAGTAATCCTTCTATTACATTTACAATTAAAGTAACTGCTTTGGTCTGATAATGTCACAGAAGGTTTTATAGCACAAGAAGGGCATGAGCTGGAGAATGATGGAGACTGATATCATGGTATGGACGAGAATTAGAATGATATGTCCCATGTTTTTTCTCATGGTCTACTAAGCAGTGATTTGCTAACATCATAAGGTAATCATTTCCCTTTATCTTAAATGAGAAATTTAGTAGAAATACAAAATGAAGGGTTTTAAAAATCAATTGTTTGTGACCAATGTTATGTATGTAGAGTGATCTTATTTTTCCCCCCCCAAAAAGTGGCATTTGCTGCATTCTTACTGGGGTTGAGGCCATGAACTAGGTTTCTCTTGTGGTCAACTCTGATTTGGCACCATAGAGGGAAGGGAACTCTGGTCGATGTAATTCCAAGTATAACAAAGGCGTCACAGCACAGTCCACTATTCCACACCAGGACAGACTTGCAGAGGAAGAACACAGCCATGGAGGAATGTGGGTTCATCCATTTTTAAGTGAGGGACTGGAAGCTACTGTGTCTCCAATGCCATAGAGATGAAGGGGAGACAGATTTATGAAAGCCATCAAGCAGAACTGCTGAGGCTGAAAAGAATTGATTATTTGGAAGTCAGGATTGATAATCAGATGAGATCAAGGTCAAGGATAGCCTCAACACACACATACACATACACTATCCCACAGGCATGCTGATAGCTGGGAAAGCTTTTGTTGCAGTAGACGCCCAAGGGACTTCCTTGAGGCTGTGTCATGCATGCACATGACTTCTTTCCCTTAAGTACACTACTGAGCATGAGTTTGCAAAGCTGTTTTTATTGTTGCTGCAATAGGGTCCACCTAAGCGTAGAGGAAGCTTGGTGATGAAATTTAGAAAGGAATGAGACTAAATATAAATCACAAATTTGAATGAAAAAAATTGCTGTATTGAAGTAAGCTACCTTAAATTAGCAAGATACATTTTCCCAATACTAAGCAGAAACAGGGCATACTGAGATAATGTGAGTTCTAAAAGAAGTGAATACTTTGAAGAAATAAATCTATGAGTTTATACTTTTTCAATCACTATACGAACTTTTTGAGCCCATGTCATACATGCTGCATGAACTTGACCTCTTTCCCTTGAGTATACTGCTGAGCATGAACTTGCCAATATTATCACCCACCTGCTCTAGGCTTCTAAGCTGCACTCATAAGGACCAGGCTCTGAAACTGTCTGTTTTCCCAGCTCCAATCCTGTGCATTTCCGGTCCTTTTTCTCTTCAAGGTCTGGTGCCACTATATTTCCTGCATGCTTTGCCCCAGAGTCTGCTCCCAATGTGACATTTACAGAAGCCAAAAGAATGTTTTCCTTCAATGGTTTACATTTCAATGACTGACACTAAGTCTCTTTAAATATCTGCTCAGTTTGGAGCCTTTCCATTGGCTTAAAACTTCTCTTTTCAAAATGGAAAGATATTTTATCTTAAATATGGGCAAAATGCTGTTCCATGTTCACAGAGAATAAGAAGCGTAGAAAAGCATTTGCCACAATAATTCTGCAAAGGAAATTATCAAAAAGGATAATTCTAAAACCTTACAGAGGGAACCCTATTAAAATTTTCTACAAATGTTGAGGTCAAGGGTTATACAATGAAGCATAATTTGAGCTTATAGAAGAAATGAACACCTAATGTGCAAGAATAGAAACATTCCAATCACACACATCCACTGATTTGCTCCTTTGGGTCCCGAAAAAGCTCTTGTGCATTCTTCCAGCAGATTGTTAAAGAGATCCAAATAGAACCACTCAGGTACTGTCTAATTTGAAATATCATAGTTGTAAACATTGCACTAATATAAACTCTACAAATATGCCAGATCTCCAGTATCAATGTCTATTTTTATAAAAAGGTAATAATACAGAATATGAAAAATGAAATCAATAGTATACCTAATATGTCATCTGTTGTCTTTCTTTTTAATCTAGATCTACTTGTAGATCAATAAATGTTGCAATGGTATTTTTTTAAAAACCACCAAATTCTATTTGATATTGCCAAGTTTTTCTTCTCAAAATAAAAACCAAAGAAACTGAAAGAAAACATAGTTGTAGTAGCACCTGGGGAAAATACATTGATATACTTCCTTCAAATAATGCTACCCAAGTTGACAAATAAGATCTGTCTAGGAGAAATAGATATAAATTGTTAAGTAGTTGAATTATTGATCTTTAAGAAAAGTTGTGAAAATAATTTTGGATGAACATGAATCCGGGTGATCTTGATTCTAACCAAAGAATGTCAAGTTGTGAATCATCCCTTATCAGGCCCATTTCCTATTGGAAACAAGTAATTAGTTGTTTATGTTCTATAATCTGAAGAATGATTGGGAGGCTGTTACTTCCAAAAATATCTCTTATCAACAGCTACTGTTATGCTTGAAATAACATCACAAATATATTCCTTTGGCTAAAACATCACACTCTCTTTACAAAAAAACTAATTATAATAAAAACATGGATAATTACCTTTCACTGAACATTGATTATGGGCCAGGCATTCTGTTAAATGTCAAGTGTATCGTTTCATATCATCATTAGAGCAAAACTATAAAGAAAGTATTAATATTATCTTCATTTGGCAGATGATAAAACTAAAGCTTAAAAATGTTAAATAACTTATCAGAGGTTACACAGCTGAATAGTGGCGAAACTTTATGGGCCATTTCTTTGAGACTATTTTTATTCCTTACATGCATATTTGCCTTTTGGCGTGAGTACCCTTTCTGCTTGAGGGTCTATTTACTCTCAACATGAAATTTTTTATCATTATCCCAGACAAATCAACTCCCTATGTCAGCCATTGTTACCTCTATAATAGTACACGTTATTTATATTAAATTTTTTTTTAATTCCGATATCTCTCACAAGTTTACATTTTGTGAGAACACTGAACCTGTGTTTTATAGTTGTTTTTGTTGTTGTTGTTGTTATTGTTATTATCATTATTACTATTCTTAGCATTCCAATCATTAAATGCAATTCGACCTGAATATTTGCTGTTCCATAAATGTCTTCTGAATGAAATTATGTAAAATTAAATTAATATTTTCATATAAGGGATCATGCTGCTTTCCTTTATAACTGATGAAATCTAGGGTAGCATGAAAAACTTGAACATCAAGGAGATTTAATAGGTAGAAGACCCAGTCGTAGAAACAGAAAAGGTGAAAGGGGTATGGGATTCCTCTGTGGCTTTACCTGGGACAGACCCACTTCCTGTGGACAGATCAAAATGTCCTGATCGAGAAGATGAGGTGGTGATGACAGAGTGCTCAGAGCCTTCGGTTCCTGTTGGCAGACTGAACCCTCATGTTTAACATCATTTCAACCTGAAATCTGAACAAATAATGTTAAAGGTTGACAAAAATAAATCTGCAAGGACAAAAACGTCAAGGGAGAAAAAACGAGTGAAATAAAATTTTGTCAGCTGTAAAATAAATGCATAACTAATAAATAACACTCCAGACCAGAGTTAGCAAATAGTTTCTGTAAAGTCAGACGGTACGTATGTTTGGTCTCTGGACCACACAGTCTCTGTCATAATGCTATGACTCCTCTAGTGTTTTGTGAAAACAGCCATAGACAATACAAAAACAAATAAATATTGCTGTGTTTAGCAAAATTGTATCAAAACAGGTGGCTATCAGATTAACTGCACTTAGCTGTCTCCTGCTGAAAATTCAGAGACTTATAAAACGAAACCCAAGCCCACAGTGAAATAAGCTCAGAAATAGTCCAATTTAGATCTGAGAGTGGTAGAAGGGTTCAAAAATTGCCACAAACGGCCGTCTGATGTAATCTTATGAAAATAAGATGTGCAGGTCTATAACTCATCTGGTGAAATTTTAAACTTTTTGCTCTTTGTAAACCTAACCAATAGCAATTCCTTGGCAGTAGATTATTTAATTGAGTTCATTTGTTTCTGGCTTATGCAGTATTTCTTCAGTTTCAATAACCGTGAACCTGTAAAACCTCAAAGTCATCTTATAAAATGCTTCCACGAATGTTACTCAGCTAATCATCATCCTAATAATGTCAGTAGCCTCAAGCTGTTAACTCAAACCACTTTTTGTCTTCTTAAAATTCTTGCATCTTATCATTATCTTCTTTATTGCCATCAGCAAGCACACTTACTCTCTCCTAATTATTTGATCAGCAGTGACAGAAAAGATGAGTTGCTATTTGTTAAATTTGCTCAGTATGTTCTATAGTTGCTAGGTGATACCAGCCAGGACTGGACTAAAATACTTAATAATCTTTAGATTAAATTTCTTGTTACTTTTTCTTGAAGGAGCACAAGGCACCTGGACCAGAGTGATTTAGACTGCATTTTATAAAACTCCTTGGATTAAAGAAACATTCTGATTGGTGCACAGATTAATGTAAAGGGTAGATTAATTTTTGTGAACTACTAGTTCAGCTGAAGCAGCTGCTCATATTTTAAACCGCTAACATCATCATATTCTAGCACACGGAAGTATGGTTTTCTTAAGAATGAAGATATCCAAAAGAGAAACTAATAAGGCATATCTAAGCAGGGTGTTTGGTAATCATGAGATAACGCTCTGGAGGGATTAGAAGCATGAGGCTGCATTTCTGTCAAATTATTAGCTCATGATAACCCTTTCCTCCTTGTCACACCTCACTGCATAATTTCTATCCAATTAAAAGTGACATTTTCTGGTGATGCTAGCAATTTAGCTGCATGCTTTTTTTTTTTTTTTTTTAACTCCTTGGAAGACTGATCACTGAAAAAAACTGGAGATGTCTTTGTTCCTCAGAAGCGCTCGTACTTAGCGAGGAAAAATTGTCTGGAATGTGTTAGATGGGGCCTGGCTACTGAACAGGAGAATCTGTTCTCCTGTTTTCTGATCCAAGGCTTCAACATGGCCTTCCCCATTTGTTCCTTTTCAGCAATGGCGTTGGAGAAGTACCCATCTGATTTTAAGAAATTCCATTCCATTGCAATTAATTAGGTTGATCTGTGGTGACAGTTTACTGTAGGTATGGACTTTTTAAAAATGAGGAAACCTAATTCTAAGTCATAGAAAAATTATCCATTGTACCTTTGTAAACTTTGTTACAAAAATAACTGTGATGATTATATGTATATATGCACACGCATATTTCATAGTGACATAAAAGACATTTATAAAGCTATCCTACCACTCTAATGCAGCTTTTTAATTTTTAGTTTTATATAATGACATTTAGTTCTTAGCAACATGCCAGCATATGTGTTAAATGACAGAAATGCTCCATAAATGTCATTTTCATATACTTTTATTCGCTTAATATTATGTCAGACATTTCCATGTTTCTATTTTGTTTCCATGATGATGCTTTTACCTCCTAGGTAATATTCTGATTTTGCTGAGGTTCCAAAATCTACTAAAACATTTTTCCACTTTCCACTTTCTTTTCCTCTCATTATTGAAGTTAACATGAACATAATTTTAAACAAAGTTTTCATTTTCTTGTTTCAAATTATTTCTGCAGGACAAATTTCTTAGCATAGTATTTCTAAACTTTAAGACTCTTGCTATTTACTGGCCATGTTGCTTTCTGTGGTGCTAGATCTGGCTCTATCACCAGTGCGGTGAACTCAACAGACGACAGGAGGATCCATCACTGCCCTGGCCTTGAGAAGAGAGTTAACCCATCACTTCCTCTACCCCCACATCACCACCACTGCTACCAAATTCACACTGACAACTGATTTATGACCATTACTGTCAGCTCTGCTTTTCTCCTGCTATGGGTCCCCAGTTGGGTGTTCCAGCTGGTAAGTTTTTCTGTCTGATGATTTCTTGGCCAATAGACTTTCTGCTCTAATTTTGTGCATCACTTATTACTCTAATAGATCTTGATGAGAGACCACCCCAGGGCTCCTGCCAAAAGCTAAACTTTATCATATGTTTGCCTTTTCTCTGTGGTTATAAGCCTTTGCAGGGACAGCACTCAAAAGCTGAAAATGATTCTTCTGACACAACAGTCATGAGAATGAGCCAGACACAGAGCTGTAGTAATGATGTATTCTTGTGGGCCCTCATGACCAGTTGGCGATGTGGCTCAGAATGAACAAAGTGATACAAATCATAAAAACTGTACCAAAAGAACTCCACTGGAAGTTATTTCTTCATGTTAAACTTGCCAACATTTCATCTGACTAAAACAATTAATACTAAGAAGGAAATACTACAGACTGTGAGAGAAATTTGAAAATAAGTATAACAAGATATTAAAATACCTTGAAAATGTTTTCATCTCATCAAAATCGACAAATACCTTCTGAATAAAAATTACAAGTGAATTTTATAATTTATCTTTGGACAGTTCTGAAGAAATAGGTATGCATTTAAATTCTAATTTAAATAAATGTCTGTAGTGTATTTTCATTGCTAAACAGAAAGAATTTTAGGTAATATTATCTAATAGATACCATTCAGATTTTTTAATAGGTTATAAAGACAGATAATTATATTCTTCACTTTATTTGAGTTTTATAGTAAATATCCTTTTTTATGGGACATACACACTCTTTTTGTGGTAAAATATGTACCAGATTTACCATTAAGCGTTTCTTAGTGTACAGTTCAGTGGTGTTACATACATTCACAATACTGTATAACCATCCCCGCCATCCATCTCCAGAACTTTTCAACATCCCAAACAGAAGCTCTGTACCCATTCAACAACGCCCCCGATAACTGCAACTATATTCTGTCTCTGTAAATCTGCCTATTCTAGGTACATCATATAAATGGAATCACATTTTTCTGCTTTTGGTTGGTTTATTTCACTTAGCACAATGTTTTCAAGGCTTACTCATGTTGTAGCATGTGTCAGAATGTCATTTTTTTAAGGCTGAATATTATATCCTTGTATGTATATAGTACCATATTTTGTTTATCCATTCATTTGTTAATGGACATTCATTTGGGTTATTTCTACCTCCCAACTCTGAGTAATGCTGCTATAAAAACAGGTGTACAAGTATCTGTTTGAGTGTCTATTTTCAATGATTTGGGGTATATATCTAGAGAAATGGAATTACCAGGTCATATGGTAATTCTGTAACTTTTTGAGGAACCAGCTGTTCCCATCAACAGCTGCACCAGCAATTGTATATTCCCAGCAGCAAAGCGCAAAGGTTCTGACTTTCCACATCCTCACGAACACTTGTTATTTTTAATTTTTTGTTGTTATAGCTATTTTAAAAGATGTACAGTAGTAAGACGTATGCATTTTAAAACCTTTTATTTCTTATTGCAATTTGTGGCTTACATTACCTACAACATTCATGTTTAAAAATACTCTAAATAATGTCTTCTCTTAGGGTTTAAGTATTTAACCCCCAAAAAACTGCTAGTGTGAAAGAGGTTATGTTATCCAACTGGTTCTAAAAAAATGACAAATAATAGTTTATTATAGCTAAACTTATAGTGTAATCACAGGAGTACCGATTTTATCAGATCACTGGCCATTTCATTAGGTCCCTTTATGTGGAGTGGTAATCCCGGAGAATGTGAAAACCCCCTGATGAGGGGTGCAGGGAGAGACCCGAGAAAAAGGCCGACTCCTTTCAGATTGGTAGGTGGCATGTTTAATAAGCAAGGGCACCTATTGACAAGGCTTGTCCGGCTGCAAGAGCAGTGGATCTCTGCTCCCATCCACCACATCTTATAAAAGTTTATATACAGCCCTTAACTGGGGCTGGTCACATACACAGGAGGCCCTATCTAGGTTTACCAAGCATTCAGTCCCTATAGCCTCAACACTGTAATTTCTATCTCAAGGCTGTATCCTTGGGACAGCTCCTGGGAACAGAGAAGACAAGCAAAATGCACAACCAAGCACAGGGGAGGAGGTGGGGAGCCTCCAAATGCCTGGGTCCAGCTGCAGGTCAAACCAGCGCTCATGTCTTCTTGATGACCTTTCCCAGAACACTGGGTGTGTGTGTATGCGTGCATGTGCGTGTGTGTATACAATGATTTTTAAGTGTCTGTCAATTAAGTAGAAAATGCAGCATTATTTATAATTTATCTATGGTTTATTATATTTCTAAATGTGTTTTATCCTTATCAGTTCAGAAATATTGGCACTAAGAGGGTTTATTTCCTTGTGCCTGTATTTATCAGTAATCACTATTTTTCTAATCTAGATTTTATATCCTAGTTCTTTCCCATTCTTTCTTCTGTAAATAGGTCTAATAAAAACACATTCTAACGTTCTCATTAATTCACTAATGCAAGACTGTTTCCAATTCTCTGCCTCAAAAGAAAGCTTATTCTAAGAAAAATTCAAGGAAGTTTCAAAACAACCATTTTTAATGAAAAATTAGTTTTGATTTCAAGATTGTGTGCATATTTGAGGGTCCTGAACTACCTTTGTATAAGCTGAATTCTGCACTGACACTTTTGGAGAAACTATAATATGTTAAGCATGAAAGTATATGTACACAGTCATGAGAAGAATATTAGCTCATACAGCAAAAATTGGGAAAGACACTGAATAAACTCTCATTCTCAGATTAAATACTAACAAAAATCTACCAAAACTACAAGTGAATGGATTTATTATTTTTAAACAAAAATCAAAATGACTCACAAGTTTTAGGACGTTGAAATACAGATAGTTTAGGCAGTCATACATAAATACAAAATCTTGCTGGTTTATAATATATAAGCCATAAAATAGTTCATCAGTAACTGTTATTTAAAAGCAGAATTTAGATACAGAAGGAAGATGTCAAACAGGTTGCATCTCATCAACAATTTTGATCAAATGTTCCATGGGAGAGGCACTAAAACTAAAGCATAGTCACTTTTCTCCTCTCTTTGCAAATATGTTCCTTCTTGCAACAGCCTGTTCTCCAGACTGCCCAGTCCTACTAATGTGAACTCTGCCAAACTCACATGTGCTTAATGAGAGAGAGAATGAGAGAGCGAGAGCGAGAGCGAGAGCGAGAGCGAGAGAGAGAGAGAGAGAGAGAGAGTGAGTGCAAGATCGCAAGCCAGTAACTTTCACATCCTTCAGAAATATGGTCTTATAAAAACTTCTAGATATGAAGTCCAAAGACTTGGGTTCGAGTTTTAAAATTGCTAATAACTACCTTGTGACTTGAAGCAGATGACAAAAGTATTTGAAACTAATTTAATTTGCTGAAGAATGCTACTATGCCTATATATCACACCTTCCCCATCCAGGTTTTTCCACAAAAAAATATAATTTCCTTTGGTTGGTTATCTTTTATCTCATATATTCCTTTTCACATCTTAGAAGCTGCTTTTTGGTCCAGCCAGCTGCTTTCCGCTTTTCTCTTCCTTTCCATATACCCCTCTAAAAGACACTCTCTAATTTATCAGTTCTTTCATAAACACTTAATCTATTTGCTTGTTTTAACAAAGAGGACACACTTTCTCTGCATCCTTTCTTATTAGAGGTCCAGCAATCTCTCATATGTCTTAATATGAAACTTGAAGACACAGTGGACATTTTCCTCAATTCCCTTGTGCTGTACCAAGACCAGTACTTATCCAGCTTGTATACAAACCATCGTCTGATGAAGCACACGCCTTCTCGGTAGAGCAATCATGTTCCCCCCCTTGTGTAGTCATGTTAACCTTCCAGACACTGCTTCTCAGTCATAGAAAAACTCAATTACATAATCAATCTTTTTTTCTTTAATCCTACCCACTTTTCTGCAATAAACCCATCTATTCCATGGTTTTGTGTATATAAAATTTACATACATGCACAGACAGAGAATTTATTCTTCATATTTTAACTTGAACACCCCACAGATTCTTCTGATTTGATGAGTTCAAAATATTACTTTTCATCTTGCACTTTCACACTGCCTCACAATTGCCCAATCTGCTGTCCCTAAAATATTTCGACCTTGAAGAATCGTGTTGCTATTCACTCAGCTTCCCAGATCATAAACCTAGAACACAAGCTTGACTAATAGGTGACAGACAGATAGATATCCCTAAATCCATTCTCTCTTCTTTCCATAGTAATGCAATAATAGCTAAACATCTGGCCACCCAGCTAGAGAATGCATTTTTCAGCCTTCTTTGCAACCAACTGTTGCCCAGGTGATTAAGTTCTCATCATTAGAATTGGAGCTGAAGCTGTAAATACAATATCAGTAACAGATAGAGTGACATCTTCCACTTGCATACAGTTAGTTTTGTTATGCTGCCTGGCATAAACTTTCTTTTCCCTTCCTGTAGGCCAGAATGCAGACATGGTATATGTTCGATGTATATGTAGCATCGAACATATAGATGATGACACCTACCTGTAGGGAATAGTAGAATAACAAGGGAATGGTGGAATAACAAGATAGAAGAATCTGGGTCTAGGAAAGGGCACCATGGAAACAAGCCACTCTGCTAACCTGGGCCGGCCTGAATACAAAGTGTCTGAAAAATAAACTAATTTTATTTAAGCCTCTGTATTTTGTAGTCTCTTTGTTGCAGGAGCTCACACTTTGCCTAATTAATACAACTCACAGGTTACTTTAGTGAATCTTGACCATTTTAGCTTCCACATTAATCTAAAATAGGACTTTTTTTTTTTAATCTCAATTACCTCTCATCCATTTTCTTGCTTTATTCAAAGAAACAAGCTTGCTGCAATTAAATCCCTTATTTTCTCCTGTCTGGAATATAACATTGGATCACATTTGGATATTTTGCCTACCTTGTGTTTTAAAAATATAATCATCAGTCAATGTCCTCTTTCTGACTCTAAAGAATCATCTTTCTATGCGATCCTCATTTTTTCCAGAATAAAAATTAAACTCCTAGGCAGGACATGCAAGCTTCTTCATAATGTGTCTTGATGTCTTGAGTTCACCTTTTCAATATTTTCTCAAGTACACCATACTCTATCATAATAAAATCATATTTTCTTAAAATGCTCAGTCCTATATATATATATATATATATATATATATATATATATATATATATATCCCAAACTGTAACTGTTATGCTCAGTGAAATCTTATTTACTCTTTAAAAATCAGCCCAAATATATACTGCCTTTTAACCCTTCAACTGTTCCAGAGAGAATACATTTTTTTCTTTCATGTGCTTCTTCAAGCTGACTTATCACATTGTATTTTAGTTCACCCTCTCTTGGTTCTAGATTCAACATAGTAAATTATTGAGAGTAGAAACTATATCTTCTATAATCTTGTAGGCCAAATAACTAGGATAATAAGTATCTGTTTCTCTGTGAGTGCTTTTATTGTTTGTACTTACAAATAAAAATGCAAGCACCTAGAAGCTTATCCAGAGCCATAGGTAAAATTAATATGAAGCCTGTGAATAAAATTCAGATAAATCAGGCTAATAGGTTATTAAGCACACCAATTAAAAGAAGAATATTTAAAATATTTAGAAGGAGATAAAGTAGGACTCAGACTCATTGTACAGACTTCTTGAAATGAATCACTGTAAATAAGAAGATAACAAGTAATAAAAATTGGGACCACAACTCCATGTGACTCTAATCACATCCCCTAATAAAAAGAATCATTTCCTTCTAATGCAGTAAATAAAGCAGCATTTACTACAATATTCAATAAACTATGGAATCTGAAATAAAATCAGAAACTTAATTTTATTCTTTTATCTACTTCAGGCCTATTAGTGAAAATTAAATTTCAAGTTAATAGTTACAACATGAAAACACAAGATTTCCACAAAATATAGTAAAAGGGTAATTTAGTATGTAAATAGAATAGAAGCATTTCCAATGAATAAGGTAAAGGAGGTCAAATATATAATGACAGAAGGAGATCTAACTTTGGGTGGTGAACACACAATGCAATATACAGATGATGCAGTATTGAATTATATACTTCAAACCTATATAATTTTATTAACCAATGTTGCCCCAATAAATTTAATTAAAAAATAAAACATAAACATGTATTGTACCATAGATAATGAAACATATTTTTCCATTGTAATTTTAAGGTTCCTTTTATAAACAATTAAATTTAAGGGGAAACCTACCATTGGTAGTAATTTGGAACTCCATGAAGACATGGAAAAAGTACTAGTTCATATGTTTTTGGCTCTAATAATCAAATACCCAGCTACAGCAGACTTGAAAATTGCTAAAATTCACTTTAGCAGATAATAAGAAGGCTGGGGCAGGTACACCAGGTTGGCTCAGGCACTCAGTGAGTGTAATCAATGGCCTGGCCTTTTCCATCTTATCTTCCAACCATTCTCAGTACTCTGTCTTACTTCTTAAATCTATTCCATCAGGATATGTGACGGCTGTCCCAGTTTCTGGTATCTTATATAGATTCTACAAATCTGAGCAAAGAAGATGAACATACACTCCTATGTTTTCATTTTTGTTATTTGTTTTAATTGGAGAAAAAGATTCTTAGTAGATCCTCAGTGGTCCTTTCCTCCTGTATCATTGACCAGGAGTGGTTACTATGCCTATGTCATAAAACCATAGAAGACTGAGAATGTATCTAGCATTTTCAGCCCCTATACTGGGCAGTGAGTTTCATCACATCTTGTGCATATATTTCTACAACTGCACTTATTCTATTATGCATTTCTGCTCCTTTAGACTCTAGGCTTATCAATGAAAATTATTTTATTTGAAGTTATATTCTTAATATTCAATACATTCCCTTTCAACAAGTGAAAGAGAGAAGAAAGGAAGAGAAGGAGGGAGGGCAGGAGAAAGGGAGGGAAGGAGAGAGGGAGAGAAGGAAATAAGAAAAAGAGATGTAGGTAAAAGAAACATTTCAACATAACAGAGCAGCATCAGAATAGCAAATCAGTCTGCTTTATTTACTTAAGCTCTTTTGGAGACTTATTATGTATATACACTCAAGCATCTCTCTAAAGGCCAAGCTACTATTACTTTCTCCTTGGTTCAATATACTTTCCCTACTGCTAAAAGCTGTATCAAAAGATCAACATTTCAGATAAATGATTTTGCCATAATTTCTAATAGCAAGAAATTCTTGTTTCCTTCAAATCATACAATCATGTGGAAATTTTAAAATTTTTAATCACAATAAAGTTGAAAATATTACCTCATTGTAGAATGATTAGGTAATTAGGTTAGTATGGCAGAAATATGGATGAGATCCAGTTCCAGTGCTTTAATGCATAGCTTTAGAGTCAAATGTACACCACTTAGAACACAAAGTTTAAGTTCTTGTGATAAGCTCCCTGGTTCACTCATTTTCATGTGCTAGACTACGCTATGTGCTAAACGAGGTCAAGACTTAATTATAACATAACTCTCTTCAGGGTGCACATTACAACATAATGGGCCCAATCTCACTAAGGTTAAAGTCAGAGTGCTTTCCACAGTTCCACGGAACAATAATAAAGCACAAACCATGCCCTGGAGTGGTTAGTGCTTTTAAAATGATCAGCACTGTTGAAATCTGTCTCTTAATACTAAAATGAACATTCCTGACAAAATTCATAGCATAATAAGAATAGTAGTATAAATACTAAAAAATGGAAACTTTTGGCAAAAAAAAAATGTACCAAAGAAATAAAATTGTTTGTCTTTTCTGTTGGTAAGCATGAGTTTTATTTAGACATGCATTATATTTGCTGCTTTGATCATAATTTAAACATAATTTATTCTCAAAGCATAATAATTATGTAAGGGTCATTCTTAATTTAGGTTTTCTCTACTTACATTACTATTGTAATTGCCTATATGTATAGTGACATACAATGGGTGCTTACTGTTGTTGAATGAGTAAATAGATGAGGAAATAATTGAGAAACTCCCTCTCTCCTGCTCTCTTCTAACTTGAAGTTATCTTTTGCCATCAGCACTGTATATCACTCCTTCACTCAAAAAGCCATTACAGCCACTGGTGCTCTCTTTTACACATAAACTCCTTGTTTTAAATTATCTGTTACATTTTTATACAATGTGTTGAATTTATAAGAATGTACCATTATGATATTATAAAATATTGCCTTGCTAAATACATGATCAGGCTTTCAACGAAATTGTGTATTTACCACTTAGTATTTTATGACCTGTATTTATCCCAGTGCATTTATCCAAATGGTGGTCAAATATTTCAATAAACATTTAATAAAGAAATTAAAAAACATAACAGATATTGACAAATACTGTGTACAAATCTAACTGAAGATATAGATGATTCTTACTTTTAAGAGAATTAAATCCAGTGAGAAAGAAAACACGAAAATGACAAAGCCAATTTAACATTTATAATTTTGAAAATTACTTGTTCATAAATAAACAAAAAGTGTACTCTCTTTTTGATGTTGTTTAGTGATTTAGACACATGACAGATAATCGAATATTCTGATTAGTGCTATAATCATGAAATGACACCTCAATGTAGAGCTACAATAGACTCTTTTCTTGGGAAGCTTTAGAGAAAATGTGACATTTGATCTGAGTTAAGAAAGGAATTTTAATCAGCACAAAAATGAAGAGAGAAAGTTATCAGGAGCAAAGGTTCAGAGGAACTAAACTATGAAATGTGAATTGGAATGACAGAACTGTGGCATGGCTGAACCATGAACTTTCATGGGAAGTGAGGTCAGGGAATGTTAGAAAGATAGAGAATAGAACTTACAAAGTTGACCAGTGCAAAATTTTGAAGAAAATAAAAAATTTAGAAGTTGTTCATGAATAAAACCTGAGAAAATACCTCTACAATTTTAAAATCAAAAGTTTTATTAGGCATAGTGGGAAAAAAAATGAACAAGGTTTGTGATACAAATGCAGTTCTTTCCATCATGGAGCTGACAGCCTAGAGAGGAAGACAAACTAGTGGATAGGATACTGTGGTACAGAATGTGAGAGATATGTCTAATGGGCTATGTGATTAACGAGAAAAATGGAATACACTGTAGGTCTTTCAAATAGAGGAGTTTAATATAGGCGATTGGTTATGCCAGTGACTAAATAGCTGAGATTAAACAGATCTGAAAAGTAACAGAAAAAGCACTATCAAATATGGCTAAAGGGACAAGGGGAAGCCACAGTGATACCAGAGCCCAGAATCCAGGACAACTGGTGGGAGTCAGTACCCAGTAGAAGGTGGCATTATGGGATTTGAAACCAATGAAGGTGGAATTATCCAGCTGGATCTAGGGCTACAAAGAAAATCAATACCAAAGACATCTCTTGATGATGAACAAAAAAGGAAGGTACATGGTTTTCTGGAATACTGATCAGAGCCAGGGGAATATAGAGAACAGATATGAAAGTTTATAGGAAAAAATGACATTGGGGTGTGAAGTAGAGAATATGTACATAATTACATAGAGCAAAAATACTTTCCTCAAAGATGAATCTTCAAATGGATTTTTTCTGGAAAAGCTGAAATTAGCTAAGTTAATAGTAAAGAAAACAATTGAATGATTAAGAAACAACATATACAAAAATTTTGGACTCATAAAAGCAATATTTTCAGAGAAATTTAAATATTTCAATATGGTTGCTGGTAAGAGTACTTATGAAAAATCTGACTGAAGACAAGTCACTGGTAAGGCTGTAGCCACATAGATGCAATAGGGAGTCAAAACAAAATACTGTAGCTAAGACCGTGGACTAATCAGAATTAGGATTTAGAAAGATTAATCAAACAAAATGAAAGATAGGTTTCAAGGTCAAAAAAATGGAGATTAGTAGACTAGAAGACTAGCCCAAAGGAAAAATAATTTGTCTTGGAATTGAGCAAAAGCAGTGAGAAATGAGAATGGACATTTGAAACAAGTATTTAATTGAGTATGAAAAAAAAAACATCAGATTTAGAAAAATCTAAGATGTGGGATATAAACCTAAAAGTAACAAATGAACAGGACAAACAGAGATTCAGAGACATGGACAATGGACTAGTGGTTACCAGAGAGTAGGGGATGGGGGAGGAGGGAAGAGGTAGACCAGGTAAAGGAGGTCAAATATAGGGGATCTGGGGAAGAGTAAAGTGGGTAAAGGGGATCAAATATATGGTAGCTGAAGGAAACTAGACTCTGAGTAGCAATCGCACAATAGAATACACAGATGTCAAATTATAATGTACACCTGAAAATTTTTTCATTATATTAACCAATGTTATCCCCAAAAAACTGTAAAAAGAAAAAAAGAAAAGGAAAAATATAAGAAGCTCAGTTTTGAACGTATTAATAAAGTACTTGAAGAATGACTAGGGCTCAGCAATGACATATTCTGTCAAGGCACAGTTTGGGAGTTATCAGCATTTGAAAGTGCCTAAAACAATGGAAGCAGGTGAGACGTTAATAGTAACATAGTGTGTAGAGATAGACAAGGACATGATGGAGGCTGAAAGTCTATGAAGCATTAAGATGAAAAGGAATGGCAAATTAAAGAACCAATGAAAGACACAGCCAAGAAGGAGGTCTTTTAAAAGGAGGTAAATGCTGAAGAGAGGTTAACAGAGTTGAGAACAGAAAACTAACAAGCTACTAAATAAGGCAGGAGGCTTGTTTAATGATATTCTAGCTAGTATGTGGTAGAACTGGACTGAAAAGATATAGCTTCTAATCTCTGATTCTGTAATTTCTCTGTAGCACACACTGTGTAAGTGTTAAACTTCAGGGAAATCTTACCTAAAAATTTGGGGTTTGGGCACTTGCCTACTGCTGTCGCCATGATGATGAGCTGCATAATTTAATTCTAAGTGCCATTTAACTCTGCAATACCACGATGGAAATGACTCCACACGCCTTCTCAAAGGATTTGGATCTGATGCTCAATTTAACAGCATGCAGCAGAGTCTTTCTGGGGTGTGGATAACATAGACATAACTGTGCTGCTGACTTGACAAGATGCCAACTTAAAAAGTCAATTTTATATAAAGGTATACAATATTCTTGCATAATACTCACTGGTACAAAACAGCCTCCGTCCCACCAAGTGATAAAGTGCTGACAGACAACTCTCATTTGTGGGAGGTGAATATAAGTTATCAAAAAAAATGTTTAGAGATACAAAATATTAAGAGCTTGGAAGCCATCATTCTCATACTTACAGGAAAAAATATGTCAACTAAAACTCAACAACTTTTCTTGAATCCATCAGAGAATTGAGATCACTAGACAAACCACCACCTTGAAGTCTGGAGAAACGGGGATCCAGAAACTCACAGCCAAAATATCCTTACTGGGAGCAGAAACCGTGAGCCATAAACTTGTAAGAACAATTAAACAGCAATTTCGAAGAATTCCTGAAAGCTGAGTATGGACATCCATGACAGTGGGAAATTCTTGGGAGGCTTAGGGAAGGACCCCCAGATTTGTGGGTTTTATTTCCAAGAACCCCACTAGCTTCTCACAGTGGAGAGTCAAGAAAGACTACAGTACCTAGGAAGGGAAGGGAAAAGTAGCCAGCATGGAATACGACCAGTGTTCTCTATAACAGAGGCCTCCTCCCCGGGGGAAAAGACTTTACCCAAGCTTTGTCCAATCTATGAGAAGGGCATTTCTCCAACTCTAGTCCCAAACAGCCTTCCTGTTTCATCAAGAGAAGATGCTAACTTGTAAAAGGCACAGCCCAGAAACACAGACTCACTAAAATAAGATTCAGTCATTGACCTCTTACTCTAATACTTCACAAAGGTAGTATTTAAAAATAATTCACAATGTTTACCATTGCCAGTTAATATTCCAGCTCTTATAGTATTCTATAATCATGTAACTTCTGAATTGTTATATTCTTAGTTAAAAGAAAGGGTGCTTTAATGATGGAATCGAGGTAGAACAGGCTCTCCTGAAAACACAAAGGATTTTGTTACTAAGAGAAAACAGTTGATGAGTATGACATCGCAAGGTTTTTGTACTGAATGGGGAGGCTCTCATGAGTTTATTCTTTGCTGATAAAACATTAAAAATCTCTCAGCCATTACAATTATCTAAATGATGCACCAAGCTAACAATTCATCAATATTTGTAATAATTGATCAAAATATGTGGTGCTTTTTTAGAAGTACTTTCACTATTATTTAAAATTTTAAATCCTTTAAACCCTGTACTTTAAATGCTGTCTTTGAAACAAACAATAATGCTTTATTCTTAATTTTAGAGAGAAGAGTTCTAAATATCACTTGTTCTTTACTGCTCTGCATTAGTTTTCTTCCTTCTTTCCATCTCTTCCTCCTTTCTTCCTTCTTTCCTTCCTTCTTTCCTTCCATCCATCCTTCTTTCCTTCCTTCCTTCCTTCCTTCCTTCCTTCCTTCCTTCCTTCCTTCCTTCCTTCCTTCCATCTTACCTTCCTTCCTGTATTTCTTCTGGTTTATTTAAACTATAATAAGGCCATCAGTATGGACTATGGCTTATCCAGAAATACACACACATTAAACAGCCAATCTCTGTGCATAAAAATAATGAAGCTTATGCTAAGAAAGCCAGACCCTTAAAGAAATAAATAAAAATTATTTAGTAATATGTCAGATAAGCTATGTTATGCAAGTTATTGGTCATTATAATAAAATCAAAATTAAGTTTGAATTCTCTATAGGTCAGAACTTTTCATTAAATTAACATCTACCTGTTATTCTGATTTTTGAGCTTATGTTTACAAAGAAAGTGATTCATAGGCACATATACATATATATGCTTCAAGTGTGAAAAAAAGATAAAATTAACTGTTAAAATATAAAGTCATGTCTATGGGTTAAACATTTAAGAAAAACTTCTAAAATGATGAAAATAAAATGCATAATTTCTGTATAGTAAGTAGTTACAGAATAAAGACAATTTGAGTAATTCAATTGAAATCATAAAAGATTTCTTGTTTAGCTATTTGGTAAATAGCCAAAAGTGAGTGGCAAGATTTTATATAATTAAAATGAAATAAAATCCCATCAAATGCTATTTTGAAAATGAAAACTAAAATATTAGTAGAGAAAAATTAAAAGTTGGAAAATAACTTTTTGAAATTAATAAAAAGAACATGAAATCAGTTACATAATTATTAATATAGACTCCCAGGTGAGAAGTCTAATTAAAGACAGAGAGTGTCACTATTTAAGAATAAAATTTAATCAGATAAGGATAACAGTCCAGTAAGAAGAAAAAAAACAGGAACAAAGGTCAGAAAAACCGGAGCCTAGAGAACGATTTGGAAAAACAGGGAGAGTGTGGCACAGCTGGGGCATAAACACTGAGTGGGCTTTTAAAAGAAAGTACGGAATAAAGCTTCAGAGTTAATGAATGTTAAATAAAATTTATTTGACTTTCTAAGTCATTTAGAATACTCTTCTAATCACATAATTTTGAACAGCAAAACATTTTTGCTAGATATTGTTTTAAAAAATTATCCAGAATGAGTGTCTATCAAGCAGCTGATAATCTAATGAGAAGTTAGTGAACCACTTATTAGAGTAAAAGATTTTAGAGATGCAGACCCAAAGTGAAATGAGGATAAGTGATAAAAAATAGAAAGTTTAGGTCTTTCAAAAAGAGAGACTTTACAATAGTCAACTAGTTACTACATTGATTAACCAAGATTTTCAATGAGATAACCTGGCTATCAATAGCATCAAGAAGCCAATTCTATAACAGGGTTAGTATCCACTATAGGGACAGGGTGACCTGACCCCAGAAACCAGGACCAACTGGGGATACCTAGAACCATAATTGGAGAGTGGGGGAAGTGACCTAATGGGATCTGGGACCGTTGAGAGATATAATTATAGTTACATAGGCAAGATGACAGTCCACATCAGAGTCATTGGCTGAGGCCGAGTAAGAGAAATATATCCCACTTCTTTCTCTTCTCTTGCTTGGGCCTACTTGGAAGCCAGTCATTAATTTTTCCTTTGAAATGTGATTCTGTAAAGTTCAGATCAGAGGCAAGATGAAATAGAGAATAAGTATGATAATAAAATGGCTAGTATTAAGAACATTAAGTAGAGAATATATAAATAATAAAGCAGATGACTAAAAATGTTTCTTGGAATATGTGACAAATTGTATTTTGAAGGAAAAGTTAGAATTAGTAAAATGAATGATAAATGAAAAAAATGATCTGGAATATAATTTAAACATACATTACATACATACACATATATGAATGATTTTTTAAAAATTCACCGGGAATCAAATATCAAACATATACTGTATTTTAGATACTAAAAAGTAATAGGAACAATGTCAGCATCTTCATATTCAATGTAATTCCAGTCAAAATGACAACAAGATTTTCAAAGAAACTTGATTAACTAATGTTATATTTTATGCATAAATTAAAATTGCTCAAAATAGGCAATATAGTCAGGCAGACTAGAGAAGAACAGTAGGGTGGTGGTAGGTGGTGTTACTAGCATAGGGATAGGAAAATAAAGGATAAATAGAACATAATGGAGTGGCCCAAAGAGCCCAAAACTTATATAGAGACTTAAGAAGTATAAAGAGGTCACATGATACATAAGTGAAGAAATCGCCAATAAATTTTGCTGAGACAATTAACTACTCATATTAGAAAAAAGTTTAATAGGTGTCCTATCTCATATCTTCCACAAAAAATCAATTTGATTTTTTTAAACTTTGAGAAAGGCATTTGTCACTACTTTTATAAAACATTAAAATATTTTATGACATTTTATTTAGCTAGTACTTTTTCAAAGTAAATAAACTAGGGAAGGCACACAACAAAATACTGATAAATATTACCATATTCAATTTTAACATATCACCAATCCATTGTTAAATTAAACCAACCTCAATACTTAGTGGCTTAAAACAACAAATATTTACAAATATTCATTTTTAATCATGAGTCTATATGTCAGCTAGGAAGTTTAGCTGATCAGGCCAGGATCAGTTGATCTGAATCTAGCTTATTCACATATCTGGAGGTAAACTGATGGACTAATGAACAGTTGGCTGACTTTGGCTGGGGCGATGCTGTTGACTGAGCCTTGTATCTCATCATCCAGCAGCTGCGCACGGTTACGTTCACATTTCAATGGCAGTGTTCTCAGAATAAATATGCCTTCTTGAGACACAGACTCAAAATTAGCACAGTGTTGCTTCCACCATATTATTTCAGCCCAAACAAGACAAAGCCTATCCAGATTCAAGAGGTGGTGAAATAGGCACTACGGAAATCTCATAAAATGTTACTGTAGAAAAAGTAAAAAGATAAGCCACAGAGAAAGGATATTTATAATAGGCTAACAAAGGAATTGTTATAAAGCTATGGGATTTAATACTGGCTTTTGGCAGAAGGCCAGATAAATAGAACAATTAAATAAAAAGAGAGCCTAAAGCTTACCCATACACATATGGACTTTAACATGAGAGAAGGTATTTCAAATCATTGTAAAAAAAAGAGAAACTTTCAAGTGGAGCTTAAAATATATGCTTATAAATATAGAAAAATGTTTTCTAAATGCATACTCCATCTTAACAAACACAAAAATCAATATAGAAATATCTCTAGCCAGGATCACAGTGGCAAAATAGATTTTTGAAACAGCTCAGCTGCAAATTGCATGCAACAGAAACTATAGACGATAACAGAAACACAGGCAAACACATACAACAATAATATTAGTCTGCGATGATTCAGGTAGATTAAAAAAGCATGAAATAAAAACCTAACCAACATAATCAATAAAGTAAATGTAATAAATATAAGCACACACACCTCCACATCCTCAAACCCTGATATATCTGTTATATACTGTACATAGATAATAGAGAAAACACCTTCTTTTCAAAGACACATGGAATATTTACCAAATAACAGGGAGATATATTGAGCCAAAAAATTAAAGACAATTAATCTTTGAAAGTAGAAATACTAACATTCAGTATTCTCAAAACATGATGCAATAAGCTATTAAACAATTAAGAAATTTCTATTTGGAAGATTAGATTGGTTTCTTATTAAATAAATTTTGAGTCCAAGGGAAAATAAAAAGGTAATTGTCAACTATACTTTAATAAAAACAAATTTTAAGAAAGGGAATTGTGGATGCCCTGGAATATAAGAATAAGAAAACTGACCCAAGAGGATTTTTAGATGATTGATGAAAAAGTGCTCAGAAGAAAATTCATGGCAATAAATATACAAATCAGTGGAAAAAAAAAAAGAATCAAAAATTGAAATAAAAATCTTGAGAAACAATATAAAGAGGATAAAAAACTGAAGTAAATATTTAATAAAAATAAAAGAATTAGATAATAACTAAGAAAAATACATATTTATCAAAAAGTTGATTATTTTAAAAATATGAATATAAATTGGCAAACCATTAGGTAACCTAATTGTAAAAAGAATAGAGAAATTCTAGATATAGGTTTGTGCATGTATATGAATATATAAAATTATTGCAGGTAACTAAATAATAGATGTTAGGAAAGTTAAAGAAAAAAGAGAAGAAACTAATTTACCAACTCTAATTTTTTTTTAAATCATAAAATTTAGTGGGCATTGACTTGTTCTTATGAGTAGAGTAGGTAGATTAAATGCTAAAGTTTACATGCAAAACTGCTCTCTTTTAGAAGGCAATATACAGGATTTTTTTTAAAAAAACTAAGGTAATTATTTAACCAGACACAAAAATATAATCCATAGAGAAAAACAGATCAATATGAGTACATTAAAATTAAGGACAATCAAAAGGTTATAAAAAGGCATTTAAGCAAAAGCAGAAAGACA
Organism: Macroglossus sobrinus; assembly: GCA_004027375.1. Lineage (NCBI taxonomy): Eukaryota > Metazoa > Chordata > Mammalia > Chiroptera > Pteropodidae > Macroglossus > Macroglossus sobrinus. Next base: position 489,399 of record PVKZ01000819.1, on the reverse strand, counting down.
AGCACAGTGGAATTATTTATGAAATATAACTAATAAAGAATAAACTGCCAAAAATATAATTTCCCCAAATCAATAAGAAAAAGATTTTTAAAAGGTCAAAGGAAATGAATAGTCATTTCAAACAATAGGAAACAATAATGAACCACAAATATATAAAACAATGTATAACTTGACTAAGAGCCATAAAAATTCAGTGAAAATACATTATGTCCAATTATAATTTATGAATACATAAAAAGTTATCTCATCTGATCTCAGAAGCTAAGCAGGGTTTGGGCTGGTTAGTACTTGGATAGGAGACCATCTAAGAAGACCAAGTGCTGTAGGCATTCAAAATAATAAAATAAAATAAAAGTTATGTTATATAAAGTATAACAGATTTATAATAATTAATGTATGAGTATACAAATATAAGTGATGATATTGAATACTGCTAAGAGTGAAGGTTGTTAAAATTACTTTCTAAAATGCCTTAGCATTACCCAGTGAAGCATTAAGTAGAAGTTATAAATCAGTGATTTCATACTTGGCACACATGCTCCAGTAGACAAATGTTTGTAGATTCCTGTTTGTTGTAGGATATATACCTTTATTTAAGTATGTGCAGATTTATCCTCACACTAGAGTGCTGATTTATTTTCCCAAGTAAGGATACCAGTTTATACTCTCACCAGCAAGATGTAAGAGTTTTCTTTCGTTCATGTTGTCACCAATACTTGCTATTTTCAGATTTCTAAACTTTACTGATTTTGTAGCTATGACATTACATTTAATTATTGTTTGATTTTTTAAATTTAAAATCTAATTAAGTTGAGTGGTTTATGGGAGAAGTTTTCAGCAAAATAATATATAACAGTCTCTTAAATATATGTATTATATGGCAGTAGGAATACAATAGTTCTATTATAAACACAAACATAAATTGAGGTTATTTATTGATTTAGCATAGAGTGAATATATTTAATATTTTAAATTGCTAAATACATCATGTGTGCATTAACCTGTATAAATATATGTTTGTATAAAATATATAAGTGCATTTTTAGGACACAGATAAATCAGAGTCCACGTACAATGGCACCCATCAACAATGTTAAATAATCTTAGACACCGGGAGATAAGGATTTTCAAAGTAGACAAATGGAAGCAACCAAGGTGTTCGTTGATGGTAATCAGACAACTAAACTGTCACACATGTACTTGACAGCATAGCATATATCTGTGAAAATGGTTGAACCAAAACTACAATCAACAAATGTGTATCATCTTATAATGTTAAGTGCAAAAAGTAAATCACAAGAAAGCACATATAATGTGATGTGATGTAATTTTATATACTTCACAAACAAAGGAAATCAAGTGATGTTCTATTTATTTATATATGGTACCTGTGAAAAATAAGAATAGTGTATAGAGTTTCTGACAATAGTAGAATCACAGCACCTTTAGTTTCATGGAAAGTTCCCCTCTGTCAGTTGACTGAATGTAGAAGAAAATGCCTGAGCCTGGTTGATTGATAATTCTGTATGACATTCTTGTGTCATCCACAAATGCATGGTTGCTGTATTACAACACAAATTAAGGGTGACACTGAAGAAGAGCAGTGAAGAAAAATCCTTCCAATGGGAAAACCACTGAGTTATACATTTGTTGTCTGCTTTGTCTTGATGGAGAGATGGCCAGAAGTATGGTTATTAACTGACTTATGAGTGGTTGCTAACGGTTTGGTTAAAAGTTCATAGGCATAGATGAAACAGGCATGGAAGCTTGGTGCAAAGGAATCTGGGAAAAGATGGACCTCTCAAGTGGGTGTAAGCTGTGAAGTTACTACACTTCATGTTAATGTTTACAAAATGCACATACTTCCAAAGAAGCTGGAAATCATAGGTGGACAAAATGATATACCTTGTGAATTTCAGCCAGTCCTTTACCCCAGCCACTCTAGTGTCTGATCACTGGGCTCATGGGTGATGGCAGGGACACAGGCTATGTATAAACTCAATGAAATTGACTTCCCCTTACCAAGGTTGACCTGACTTAACCGCCATTATGGTATTCTGTAAAACACTGCTTCTGAGCAATGAATTCATTTCACAGTGGATCATTTCATAACTAATTGGGCAATGAACTAGTGCCCAGTTAATCACCCAAAAGTGGCTGATCTGCTAGAAAGTCCCAAAGAACTTACTGAACACTCATTTATGGTAACGCTTAGGAGACAACACTGCATGGCTGGGATTCTGTCTTACAAATGCAGAATATGCTCTGTGTCAGAAACCGTCACGCCTGTCATGCCTGTTGACAGAACACACATCTCCAGGAATCAGGAGGTGGAAATGGTGGTGACTTTTCTTTCTATTACATTTAATAGCTCCCTGGCAGAATGTTTGTTTCCCATCCATGTACCTTTGAGCCATGATGTTTTAGAGTTCTTGGTTCTCATAGGGTTTATATATCCCTCAGGGCAGCTGCTTAGACCTTATGACTTCAGAAAATTGCTAAAAGCAACAGGCAAAGAAAGGAGTGTGCTCTCCAGGCTGAGACAATAGATGCTGATTACCTATGGGAAGATGCTTCTCTGCTACACAATGAGGGCAGGGCTGACTCCATCTGAAACCCAGATGGTTTTCTGGGACATCCCTTCTCACTTCCAAGTTCAGTACAAGGTTAAAGAAAAACAACAGAAACAAAAATGAAAACAACAAGAACAACAAAAGACAGGTTTATTAAGGTCCGGGATTTTCAATAAAAATTTTTTGTTAGTAACCCTTCCAAATAAAGAACTCCAACCACCTGAGATTCTGGCTGACAGCAACATAAATATGGAATGGGTAGTGGAAGAAGCAAGTCATAGATACCATGATGATCTTGTAATAAATTACAAAAAGTGACAGTAGCAGTTTTGCATATTTTCTTTTTGCTCATTGATGTATATGTTTATTTGCATTTGTTAACTAATTTTTTTTTGTTTTCTCCTTTATCTTGCTATTTTATATAGGTTGTTTGATGATAAACTTATAACTTAATCTTTACATAATGGAATCCTCAGTGAGAATGTGAATGAATTTCAATAGAGAAGGATATAACCTACAATGAGTACAATAACATTGAAGCACGTATGTCTTTATTTGGGGGCGAGGGTTAGTACTTCACGAATATGAAGGGCAGTTTCCTCTTCTTCGGTGGACACATATTATTGTTTGACAGTTCAAATGTGTGTGGAAGGTTGCCCAGGCCAGAACAAGAGGAAGGACTTTCCTTCTTTCTCCCAGCGTGTGATTTTTCAGCACAGCATCCATAGTAGTATCTGTGTGTGTGTGTGTGTGTGTGTGTGTGTGTGTGTGTGTGTGTGTGTCCATCCTGTGGCCGTAGTCCCTACTCTCTGCAAGTTCCTCAAGCTGAGTGTGTTAGCCCTCAGCGGTGAGCTTCAACCCTCTCATTGCACTACTAAGCAGCCACTTGCTCCTATATTCTAGCTGCAGTTCACACCCTCTGACACTGAATCCAAGTCTGATTTTTTAGGTGGGTTTCACTTCTTCCAGAGGGTGACACATTTCTGAGGGAACCTGCTCAGAAGTCTGAATATCAGTTTCAGGGACTGGGCTCTCTTCGAATTTTCTAAGTTTCTTCTATATTTACTTTCCCCTCAACCTCGGAATAGTATCTGCTCCTTCAGTCACTACTCTGCACCCATAGGATCCTCTTTTACCCCCGTTTATCACTGTTCACCTTTCACTAAATTTTCCTGTTCAAATTACTGATGTGATTTCTGTCTCCTGACTCTCTGCTATCTTAGGTCCCTAATAACATATTGAATAGTCTCAATGGAAAAATATGTTACATACAGGACTTTTCCCTTCCCCTACATGGACCAATTATAGACTTAGGCTAGGGGTAGCTGTCTCTTGGGTTTTGATAAATTGAAAAGATTACAAGCTCATGGATAAATTGCCCCCAAATGTATTGCCCTTGCTACACAGATTTTTGAGCAGGTGGTCATATGAGGGTAAAACCCTGAAGGTAAAAATAAGTTATTTTGCTTTGGTTTTAATTTTTAATGTCCCATTGCTCCATTGATCATAATAATATTTTGAGTGCTGTGCCTAAAAGAAAATTTTGTCTTATTATATCTATAAAATCTTGAGCATCAAACTAAAGAGAGAGAGAGAGAGAGAGAGAGAGAGAGAGAGAGAGAGAGAGAGAGAGAGAAAGAGAGGATAAAGAATATAGAAAGACAATAAAGGGAGAAAAGAAATTTAGAGAAGTGTGTGGGTGTAGGTGTGTGGCAGGGAGAGAATGAGAAAGATCAGGTGATAATGAAAAAGAGGTCACAGATGGTGCTGTGGAAGAGAAGCCACACATGCTTGCAAAGCTTCAAGGTTCTCAGTGTGCAAAACACAGTTTGATAGTCGTACAGGATTTACAAGGACTGTTGACAAAAGTATCTTTAAGGACTCAGTTTCAATTCACAAATGGATGCTAACTGCAAGCACTCAGTTGTGTTTTACAACAAAATTACCTTTCCTTGAAGTACCGTTCCCTAAATAATAGAGAAAAGGGAGTTGAAATGTTACAGGTACTTCAATTCTACTTGAAAGCTTTTATAAACAATGATGTTAAAGGATGAATGGGTTAATGTTTTGCAACATATATAAAACACCAAAACAAAATGCTCTGACCGCTGTTAAACTATAAGCAATTAAACTCTCAAAACCTATAAAAAGTAGAAAAACCAGATTAAGGATAGTGTGTTGCGACTTGAGTCCTCAAACTATATAATGTAGCTTCTCGAGTAGGTTTTGTTATATGTTAAAGATGTTCTCTGTACCACATTTATAAACATACATTTAACATATAATTGTCATACAAAAACAAAAATAAAGTAGCACTTTTTATTCTTTATGAAATAGATGTTTCCTTAATACAATTTAAGAAAGAGCTACATAACTAGTTTCTATCTTGGGTCAACAAGCTTTTAGTAGCATCCTTTGCATAGAATTTCACTTCTGAAAAAGCAATATCAGATTACAATAATGAAGCTTTAGAGATAAGCTTAACATTCAAACTGCTCTAATTTAGGATAACTGTATATTAATAATGAAATTAATTCTAAATGACATGAAAACTGTTCTCAGAGGGTCATTTTCTTGTGAGATCTTATTTGTCAAAAAAAAAAAACTTTGAAAAATGGATTCTCTTTCTTCTGTCAGTAAATACTGTCCCAGAGTACTACACAAATGGAGTAATTAGATTTGATTTGAAAGAGGTCTTTGCTTCTATTAGCTTATTAATAAAGAATTATAAGAAATCCATTCCTGAGTCAGGTTCAAGTCATTAAAGAAGGCAAGTTTCACTATTCCTGGTATTGTCAAAAGACTCAAATTGAACAGGTTACTCCTCTATTTGAACCACATGTTTAATTTTCATGATGGGTATAATGGCTCTTAAAGTGGACATAAAGAGAAAGCTGACGATTTCCCCCTGGGATTTCTCCCAGTTGCCCTATTGCCACTTCCCTTTGCAATGATCATTTAAATCTCCAGGGGGTCACATGGTAAATAGGTAGGGTGGCTGAATATTTGGAAATGTTGCCAAGGATTCCAAATACACAGGGAAAAAATGGTGTGGGAAAGACAGGTACAAGTTTGCTGACCCTACACAAGGCAGTATCTGAGGGGGAACAGCAATGATAGGTGTGCAGGTATTACTTATAATGTTTGGGGTTAAACTCAAGAGGCCAGAGTCTTTGCATAGAACTGAACAAAGGCTGTAAGGCTGACTGAAATGGTGAAGGAGAAAATGCTGGTCACTGGAAATACAGGCAGCTCTACGTTTTTTTCAATACTTGATCCAAGGGAAGAGAAGTTAGAAAGTTAGGAGATTTCGAGAGAAGCATTATGTCAAGAGTTAGGTCTGGTTACTCCCTGGCAAGAGGTTAGGGTTGAAGATGAGGAGACAGTTTATATACCAATATGGACCATCGAGAGGTAACCACCCACCCCCCCTCCATATGTGCTAAGGGGAATGGCAATTAAATGCTGTTCCTGTAGGTCAGGCGGGGGGTGGTGGGTGACATATCAGTGAGATTGAGAGTGGTAGGAATAGTCTGAGAACACTGAGTAAGTGGGGTTTGTTCCCCCTTTGGTGTGTAAATAAAGAAGAGAGAGGCTAGAGGAGAGTGAGGATAATCATGTTAGGATACTGGATAAAAAGAAAAAGTTCGTGATAGAGGTCGCACACAAAGAAGACATATGACAAAGAATAATTATGATAGAGATTCAGTAGGGGAGTCTTGGAGGATCTTGTCTCAATTTCCTGGGTGGAAGCTGATTCCTTCATGTCATCTGCTTGTTTTATGGGTCTTGGAAAAGCAGTCTGTTTCATGTTGTCATCTGCTTCCAGGAGCTCTCCCAAGAGCCTTGAAGTTTCCTGTTGTAGCGGACTTTCATTCAGAGGTAGGCTTACATGTTTTTGAATGTAAAACATAAACGTGGAGCTGTAACCTGTGTAATTTTGCAGACTTATTTGTGTTCAGAGATAGCACGAGGTCTCTTCAAGCTGGATTCTAGATTCATCTTCCTGTGGAGTCTTTTCCAGAAGACTTCATCTCCAATCTGAAGACTGTGTAAGGACTGAGGTTGGATTGGGGGGGAAAGGCATAATAGATATGTTTGTGTTAAGTATGATTGTATTTAATAAAATCTTGGAAGCATTTAAAGATAACCAATTGGAAATTGGAAATTTCTAAAGATCTTGGAAAAATCCAAGGGCCTCGTGCTAATATTGTACACAGGATGATCTATGTAGACTGGAAGAGGAGAATTAAATTATAATCACATCTCTAAAGGAGAGACTTTGGGCCAGCACAGGTTAAATTCCTTAAAAAATTCGGATATTCTGCTTTTAGGAGCGCTATTGGCTCATTCTATTTTTCCACAGAATTGATTGTGGTAAGGACACCACAGTGTTTGTGAAAATGGAAATACTTGTCAAACATTCTGAATAACTTTACCAGTGAAGTGAATGACTCTATTGTGAGAAGAAAAAAAAAATAGAATTGAATCTTAGTGACGACTCTTAGCCATAGTGGTGGTAGTAGCCTGTTTCCAAGGGAAAGTTTCCAACCATTCTGAAAATATGCAGTCTATGGTTAAAGTGTATTTGCACTCATGAAATCTGGGAAGCTGAATGAAATTCATTTCCTAACAAGAATGAGATGTGGCTTTGGTTCTTATCTGACTTAAGATGTAATATATTATGAATATACTCAGCATAGAGTTAGGATATACCAAGACTATATCAAAATCGCAAAGTAAAAATATTCAGTAAGTCTGGAATAGGTCATAAACACCTGTATATTAATTAAACTCTATAGGCAAGTGATACTAATCCCCAATCAAAAATCACAAGTTTAGAGTATACTAGATTCAAATTAAAGATGCAAAGTTGCGATCAAGTTAACATTTAAAAAATAACTGAAATTAGGATAACACTATACTATTGTCTGTTTTCACACAAAGCATTATCAGGACTCTGAAAAACAAACAAACAAAAAATGTCATTGACAGCCAGGGCAATAACAGTTCTCTAAAAACTTCACAGCATTTCTGAAATATTTATATAAATAACATTTACCAATAAATTTTACCTAGAAATAAGGCTAATTATTATTTTTAATGATATCACACTGCTTCCAATTCAACTCAGTAGTAACATATCGAGTAAATTTAATAATTTTAACATGTCTGTTTTCATAAGAAATAAATCTTTGTGATTTTCCAGGAGCTCTTTTCTCATTTAGAATTTAATTTTGGGATGGAAAAATTACAAATGTTTTCAGAAGGTCTGAACATTTGATTTAATAGAATCATAGGTCACTGAGAAAATATACTTAGCTATCTATTTTATTACAGTGGCAATGAAATATTTAAGAAGCAAACATAGGAGGAGGTACATTATAAACAATTTTAAATCTTTCAAGAGTTAAAGAGAGAGAAAACACTGTTCTCCCATCTGAAATCATCCTGATAAGACATGGAATCTTTGTCTTGTAGACAGACTACTCAGAAAAGAAAAGAAAATCTTTTACTATTAAGAGCAGGCCAAAAATACCCAAGAATTTTTTTTTCCATTTTAACAAAGAGAAAACTAAATTTAGTTTTGTATCAGTGTAAGTTTTATACTAAAGCCAAACTCATCAAACCATAGTCATAGTTGGCAAAGACAAAATTCTTTTGCTCCAAACTTTCTAAGGCTTTCTAAATGCATCAGGTTTTATCTTACACTGTCTTCTCTGTCATTCTGGAGCAACCAGTCGTTTAACTTTAGGATAATACTACTTTCCTATTCCTTAATGCATCCTTCATACTTTTCATGCTCTGCTCTCATGCTCATGTATTAATTGTAAATTTTAACCACAGGAATTTTTATTTCACAGAGAAAACAAAGAAGTGGCTGATTATGAACTGTCAGCTGTATATCAGCATTTTGTGGCAGACTAGCTTAGTTTATGAATATATATCTCAGAACTTTTTAAAGCCATATACATCCCTTATAGTGCAACTACACAAGGTGGCAAAATGATCACATTTATTAATAGACCCAAATATATGCAAAGTTTTATGTAAGATATAAAACTAAAAGGCAAAAAGTACATAAATTTCAAATTATGCTTACTATTTAATATTTCAGTATTCTCTCTTAGAAATGATCTAGGTATCTAATGACTATCCATTAATTTACTTAACTTAGCTTAAGTATGGGATTCTAAGTTATCTAAAGATTTTGGAAACTATCTTCAAGTTGACATACTAAAATATGATTGTTGAAATAAAAGTATTAGAATACTGCATTAATATAGTTAAGTACAATTTTGTATTTTTTCAAATCATAAACATCTAGTAGATTAAATCTTAACTTATTCAGAGTAAAGTTGCATAAGTTTAGGAAGAACATATCCCTGTGGAATAAAATATATGTTTATTTTTTACTTGACATTCACATTCATTAATAAGTCAGAAGACAGCTACTCTAATTTAACCTACAATCTTGTTTGTCAAAGATTTTCCTAAATTATGCGAAGTTGAATTCTTAAAACATTTGAATTAGTTTCTAAAGGAATACTTTTTTTAGATTAGAAGTTTAATTCTCCTAATTGTGAAACATTTTAGTAATATTCAAGTAATATAAGCTTTTATTTATCTCTAAACCAATCCAAATAGAGCTCCTGTAAGAAATCACATAATCTAATTTGGTAACACCATACAGAGGTAGGAAAATACTATGTAACTCACAGATACATCAATATACATGCAGACAGAGGAATGCAGTTCAAAGAGGACAAGGGGGACTGCTACTTATAGTGTTTGCCATTTTCATGATGTAAATATTCCCACCATGGCCAGTTTCAAGATACCAACAAGATATTACTAGTTGCAGTGTTAGGAAGAGATGTGTAAAGATTTCCTCATGAGTTGGTATGACCCAGCTCTAGCACATCAATTCTGCCTTTGTTAAAAAGTGAAAATAATTGGATGAATTTTATAATGTTCCCTTTACTGTATTTTTTTCTGAGATTCTTGAGGAAAATATTCTAGTTATGACGAACCATAGTTTATGTATTAAAATTTGAGATTGGTCATAATACAAAAGTACTCAAGTTAAAAAAAAAGCATATACATTGGCTATGATGATGTTCGATTCTTAATCAACTTTCTAATTTTACAAACACAGAAAAGACAAGTAAAATTACAGACATCTGAAGAGAGCTGATCAGGGATTAGTACATAAAGGTAACTTAGAAGTATAAAGTTATAAATTAATTAAACAAGAAAAATAATTAAAAGAGAAGGATTATTTACCTTAGAATGTTGTTCTAAACTAGTATGAAAATATGTGGAGACATCAAATTTATGCTAAACAGAGAACAAGAATCTGATAATACTAAAATCTAATTAAAAAAAAAAACAGAGAAAACAAAACCATACCCAGTCTCACTTGTGAATATAGATATGGAAGTATAAAAATATAACATAGAATGCAGCAAAATATTACAAGTACAATATAAAATATTATTAACTTGCCTGATGGAAACAGAAACACGTGGGCATAGTACAGAGTCTTACTTAGCTAAAAAAAAGTCAACATTATGAGTGTATCATCATATTTTGAGAAAAAATTTAGTAGAACATTGGTGAGTAAAGTATGAGATCAACTAAGACAGATTATGCTCATTTTGATATGCTTTCAGTTAAAATATTTACAGTATTAGTGTCTTCTTTTTTCAGAGAAGACTGATTTCATTCTATTTTGATATTTCAAGTAAAAATAATTAAGGTACATACATATTATTTTTTTATGATTCCTTGCTTGAGTTACTATTTGATTATCCAACTAGCTACTATACCAGGTAGAGTAGAATAAGAGGTCTTCTACTGTACAACACCAGGAAAAATGTCTTATTATTATTATTATTAACTAAAATAAGGATGGAGAAAATGTTCTGCATATCTACTAATCTTGGGATCTATACTTTCCAATGCTATGGTTAATTTCAAAAAAGTCACAACATTTGTTTAATAACATAGCATTATATTTCAGCTCACAACTATGTGTTTAGCTAAAACTCTTCTGCTTTGAGTGTTGAGTAATTTGTAAGTCCACCCCAAAATATCTCTTAAATTTATACGAGAAGTAGAATGAGATATAGATTTAAAACACGCCTGTGGTGACTTGGCTGTTAGGGTCTGGATTTGACCTGGCCAGGCGGAATTTCTCCAAGTTCTCTAAGATAGTGATGACTAAAGTGAGACCTGTGATAAGAACTACAAGAGGAGAATGTCTGGAAATGGGGTTGAATATGTCCCTGTGCCTGAATTAGAAGACACTTACTCTTAGTTTATTCAAAATTAAGTTCACTCAAAATTAAAATATTCATGATGATAATAAGATATAGATCTGAAACACTCAAATGTGAAAGAAAAATGTTTAAACGTGTTGTGATTTGAAGAAGAAAAATAAAAAGCTTAGAGAAAAGGCCATATTAGCACAGGTATATTTAAAGGCAGAAATGAGTTTCTGTTACATAGTTTCAATAATATTTATATTATCCAATAATGGATTTGGCCTTTATAATTAATAATAAAAAAATAAAGTTCATTGGGATTTAGCTCTGCCCTAAAATTAATATAGCTTAATTTCTTCTTATAATATTTGTTTCATAAAGCTAATATTTGATGTTCTCCAAATTTGATTCTTTTTTTATTCATTGGCCTCTAATGTGAAAACTTTTCAGGTTTATGACACATGCTGTAGGTAAAAACTTTTTTCCACATAAAAATTTCTTTTTCTGCCAAGAAGATTCACTTTAAATATGCACTTGAAAATAATCTTTTCTGTTGCACTTAGGACTGAGAGAATGTGTTATACAATAGCCTAGAAGAGAATTCTGTCCTTACAAAGTGTCTAATTAGAGCTACTTTAGTGAATATGTTAAAAGTGTTATAAATTGTGTTTAAGGCACCTCTGTATATTAGTCCCCTGCTCACATGATGAAAATGCTCTATTCTATTAAGCGATATCTGTTACTTTAGTATGATTATGTACTTATTTCCTTCTGTTTTCTTACCATTGGTGCCGTGATGTAGGAAGAATAGATACCATTTCTCAAATGTACAGATGCAGACCCTGTCCTTTGAAAGAGGCCATACTGCAAGCAACAGGCAGGACCAGTTCAATGTTTATACTATTACTTCACTACATTTACCCAAATGCCCATTTCCAGGTTCAAAGATTCAAATAATAATACATGGGAGTAAGTTCTGAAAGATTCATAAAACCAAAGTCTGTCATAATATATGGATATCATTTCCTTGGGGAGATTGATTTGGATAAATTAGAGACAATAAATTTCAGAAAAAAAAGAGTAGTAGGTGTGAAAATTAAGAGAGAATTACAATAGTACACATTGATTGAGTCCTTATTTATGACAGTTCCTGTACAAACCATTTCTAAGCATATTATGTTATTCCTTAATTTTTATATTTTGCTTAATACATGTAGGTTAAATTTACAAATATTTATTTAGGTTTGAACACATTTATGTTAATATTCAGTTATAGGAATAGGTGTATTTTAACAATATTAAAATTATATGAATTATAATCCTAATCCACTTCTCTCATTAAATAAGTTTGTTTATGCTAATTTTTTTCAAATAACAAGCTATTATTTTATTAGTAAATATCCTAATCCACTCGTAGACCTTCAGAAGTACTGAGTTATTTAAGTGAAAAAGATGGCATGATTTTTTTATTAACTCATTCATGAAAAGACTTGAAACAGGTCAAATGAAAGGATTACCTGATGTCAAGTAGATTTCAAAAAGTTCTAATGACTGTAATATTAAACAATCTAATTATATAAAACAAATGATGAAGCACAAAATTCCATTCTATTAAATATGAGTTTTACATAAAAATAATTTTTAAAAGAAAAACAATTATGAAACTAATCGACCATTTAATTTCTTAGTATTGGAACTAGTTTTGTAATAAAAATATTTTTTAAAGATATTTACATTAATAATTGGCATATCATCATAAAGGTATTTACTAGAAACCTCTGTTATCTAATTCCCATATGCAGAGGTTTAAACCAGTGATTCTCATTCAATTTAGAATCACCTAGAGAAAGTTTTCTAAATTTCCACTCCTAAAAGCCACCCGAGTCCAATTTATACAGTGTCTCTGGGGATGGTGCTTGAGCAAAGATATTTGTAATATTTCCCCAGGTGATTCTAAAGTTTGGGAACCATTGGTCTACCACAAGCAAATGACCACCTGGGGAAGAAATAAACTATTAGGATACAAAAATGCTGGTCTATTTTGTAAAGCAATTTCTCCAAATAAAAAGCAAATCATTTTCCTCAAAAGAGCTATTAATTACTCTCTGTAGTACAATATGTAATCAAGAATTTTCTTCACCTTTGCTTTAATACCCCTTTCAACAGCACTTTGTATGAGAAGAGTGTTAGTCAAAAAGAGAAGAAAAGAAAGAGAAGGTAAAGTGTCAAAATAGTTAGTTAGGCATTTTAACTATACATTATTTAGATGAAATTATAAGTAACACTGCCATTAGGCTAACACAATGAAGACCTTTTATTGAGGCAGAAATATACATCAGCTTGTGTCCTTGGAGAGGTAAAAAACAGTCTTCCCTCCCCTCCCATCTGACCTGTTGTCCTGAAATAATTGTCTTTGAGAGTCAGTAGTAGATTAAATAACATAAGTGGACTATTTAAATCCATAATTATTAAAATGTAAGAATAAAATAATAAAAAGTAATAACTAGAAAATAAAAAAGTCATACACAAACTCCTCATACTATAGAATGAATGAAAGAAGCCTGGGATAACAGTAAGCATGAGTCCCACTTACTATTCCTTGCTTGGGCAAACTGTCAATTATACAAACTTATTTTATTCATTGTTTTTTTTCTTTGCTATGACAGTTTATTAAAACTAAAGAATCTTGAAGATTCTAAGGCACTAAAAAGATGAGGTATAAATTCTGATGAATATTAGAGCCACTTACTGCTATGTCCTTAGTATGTCAGAAAGCCAAGCATTTAAGAGCTTAATATGCATAAAGTTATAGAGAAATTAGTATCTTCATACATCGCTGCTAAGGCTGTAAAATGATGTATCCACTTTGGAAAACAATTTGGTAGTTCCTCAAAATGTTACACGTGAAGTTAACTTTACATGTAAAGTTACCACATGACTCAGAAATTTGACTCCTGGGAATATATTCCAAATAAATAAAAACCATCCAGTGGAATCCATACGGTGAAATACTACTTAGTAATGAAAAGGAATGAAGTATTGATGCATACTGCAACATGGATGAACTTTAAAACCGTTATGCTAAGTTAAAGAACTCAGTCATAAATGACCAAAATAACAAATATTTACAGACAGAAAGTAAACTAGTGATTGCCTAGGACGAAGCATAGGTTCGGGATGAATCATGAGTGACTGCTAAGGGGCGATACCGCTCCCTTGGCTCGTTACATAAATGTTCTAACATTAAAATGTTCTAAAATTACAGTGATGATTGTACAACTCTGGAAATACACTAAAAACCACTGCACTTTAAGTGGATAAATTGCATATACGGTCTGTAAAGAATATTTCAATAAATCATTTTTAAAAGCATAATATATACTATTACACTGGACAGACTGATTTTACATCGAAAGGGAAAGATGACAACTTGGCTCTGAAAAGGCAAATAAAAACAAAAGAGACTCCTGGGGCTCTCTAGCCCATGTGTCCAGGGTTTAGGGGTGGGTGAGGGTCCAATTACTGTTCAAAATGTCCCCAAAAGTAATTAACCAGAGAATGGTTATTGTAAAACTAACAGAGGAGATAAACTTACATTGTCTACTTGTAAAGATTTTACAAAATATTCCTGTCAATAAATATTAAAAGTCTACCTATGTCTAATATTTGCCTCTATTCTTGAAATATAATTCTTTCTTCCAGAAAAAAATGTTAGAAGAACTGCTTCTATTTATCTTTTAATTCTGTTCTAGTTAGATCTCTCGCATCCACAGAGGGAAATGGGTTAAATTTTTAGGAAGGAAGTGTTTTATTCTAAAGGAAAAGAAGGTACGTCTCAACCCTTTTACAGTTACACATACATTTACAAAAATCACAACAATAGACTCTGGTTAGAAGGAAGAATCTGGAGAAGAGCCTGCAATTCCTTTGTGACTTAAATTCATGAACCAAATGATTTCCTATTCTGATATTCACTCTTTCCATCTGCAAAATGACCTTCTTATTTTGCTCTCTACAATGTAAAATAAAGTTTGTAAAATGAAACGTCTCCCTGTATCAGTTAGGCAGGCTCACTACTCAGACTAATAACGCCTCCCGCCCCACCCTGCAACAGCACAGTTTATTTCTTGATCACGACAGCTACAAACAGGCAAGTCGGTCTACGTAGCAGTCCTCCTCAAGGAACACATGCGAGACCAGGTTGGCAGAGTCTCCGGCATCGTCTGCCTCTGGCCTCTAAGGGTGACCTCACGTCACTGCTGGATCCAGCTGGCAGGGGAAAAGGTGAGAGAGAGAGTAGTTCTGAATGTCTTTTGTGTCAGGTCTGGGAGTGTTGCCCATCACTTCCACTAACATTTTTCTGGCTGAAAACAAGTCAGCCGAGCACATATAAATGGAAAGACACATGGGGAATTTAGTGTAGCTCTGTGCCCAGAAAGAAAAAGTAAAACATAGATTTTGGTTATTGGGTAAAAATTTATGCCATTTTCCAAATATCATTCCCCTAAGTGGAAACTGTTATAAACAGGGCTGTGATAAAATAGATGTAATCAGTGAGAGGCAGATAAAGAAGGCAAAGGTGAGAAATCTCAGACATTAGTTTTCATCTTTTTTATAAAGTGACAGAATCACCTTTGATAAAAGAGGCTGAGCCAATCAGCAAAATGATATAAAAATCAGGGACTATCTATGCTGCTAGAAAAGTGCTTTTACACCAGATTCTGAAAATCAAAGAAAACATACTTCTGAGAGGTGTTATTATTATTAAAAAACAAAACAAAACAAAAAACAGCCTTTAACTGTATTAATAATAGCACAAAAATTATAAAGAAATTTTAGAGAACTATACTGGCTCCCCAAGTCCTTTCCAAAGATCGTTCTTGTTAGTAGCCAGTCCAAGAAAATTTGATACAATACAAAATAAATGTAAAAAAAAATACATTTATTCAAAGATCTTTTTAGAAATGTGCAAAAAAATAGGAATAAAACAAGTAAAAAACAAAAACACAAAAGAAAATGCCATCTCAAGACAACAAAAATTGTTAACATATTAGAAATTAGATAAAAGCTTTAAAAATAAGTTGTTTAATCAAAAAAGTTGTCTAATTATGTTTTAAAATAAAATTTAATATCAACAAAGTTTATGCTATTGACTAAATTTAAGGGATGAAGACACAGCTTATTTATTATTTTCCTCCTTGCTCAATCAGAGAGCCATTAGATTTGTGTTAAAGCAGCTTCTCTAGCTTTCTTTTTTTAATGCTTACCTTGTAAAGGTTATTTTTAATATTCAGTGACTAGATCATTCAATGATGGCAACAGAAACATATTCATCACCACAAGATCTATAGTTAAAGAAAACCAAAGGCAGAAGGAAAATGATTCTAGATATAATCAAAGACAAAAAAGGAAAGATCTTGAGAAAAAAATAAATATAAATGAATATTTAAACTGCAAAATAGTACTAGTATTGCCTTATGAGGTTAATGTACATATAGAATTTGAAAAGTATGAAAACAACAATGCAAAATATAGAAAATATGAATTAAGTTAAATATATCTAATGCTCTGCCATTATCAGAGGAGTTCAGAGAAAATAATTTGTATTAGTCTTTAATATGACAATGCTACATGTCCAATTTTCTAGGGTTGTGCTCCACAATCTAACATTTTGTGATTATACAGATGTTACATATTTGCACTGTTCAATGATGTTGCCTAGCCACAATGAGCACTTGAAATGATGCTTTGTGCCAATTTTTACTTTTATTTAATTTTAACAAATTTAATTTTAATCAGATGTTTAGCTAGTGGCAAAGCATCTAGCAAAGCTCTACGGTAATATCTGAAATAACAGAGAAAGTTAAAAACTGAGTAATAGGGGAAAAAATGGTCCAAAACAAATATTTAATTAATCCAAAAACAAAGGAAAGTAGAGAAGTATTATTGAAAATAAATTTTTCAGAGAAATTTGTATTTGCTTCTGCCAGTTACCTGTAGGCTCTACCACCCTGGCATTGTTTTAAATTAAAATGTACTTTTGAGGCTTCTATGAAAATAGAAGTTTGAATTTCATTGCAAAGGCATAGGATGCCCATGGTTATGAATTCTCGGTGGAAATATATCTTTTCCACCTCCTCTACTGCCAATTTTGAGACAAAAAGTCTTTCAGTGTTGCATTCTTCACAGCAGGACTCATTTCTGTCTCATCCCTCACATCGCACTGAAATTCACATTGACTATCTAAGATTTTATCTCTTATCTACAAATCTTAAATTCAGGGCATACATTCTTTATCTCAAGATTTAGAAGAAACTTTCAGTGGTAAAGTCATCTTTGGCACTAGCTATCTCATAAAACATCTGGTCTCATCTTTTCTTTGATTCCAAATTTCATGCCAGTTCAGGAATGCATTTTTATTACTTTCTTAATTACTCAGAATATTAGCTTTTGTTCTATAGGGACTTCTAGTTTCCCTGCCATGCCATACTATCAAAAAATAAAGGGCAATGTGTTTTCTCTGACATTTCAGCCAATGTAACGAACTGTTTATTCTTGTCACGTATACATTTTTAGTTTTATCATTAAGGTGCCCCAACTAACTGTACTATTTTAAAATTTCATGATTCTTCATTATTATTGATAAAAGAAAAAACATTTATTTGTGAAATAATATAAAATTTAAATCTTACATTTCCCATTTTCTAATAAATATTTTGTGAGAATAAGTCTAAAATAATGTCAAATAACCTATTTCTCAAGATTTCTAAAGTACATATGACTACAGCATATGTTTCTCCCCTAAAAGGAAGACAGAAATAAAAGATAGATAAAGAAAAAACCTCTGAGATACAAGTTCTAATAGAGAAAAGGCCTGTTTACTTAGAAATAATATTCAGACTTTTTTTTTTTAACTCTGGTGTTGTTTTGTTTTGTTTAATTTTGGCAAATCACTCTGGTCTTCCCATGGGACTATATGCTATATAATTTAATTATTCAATGATTCCATTTTTCCATGACAGAAATAAAACGTGTATACTAAGGTAGTCTAACAATCATGATTCAAGACCATCAGCCAAGCCAACCTTTCAACTGAGGACAGGCTAATTTCTTCTTGATCCTTACTTAATACTTTCTATGTCTAATGTTTCTTTTCCAATAAGAAGATAGTATCTGCAGCCCTTGTCTGTTCTTTTCTGATAGGACGAGGAGGTTATTTTTATCTGCTACATAGAAGGACTGAAAATGTGTGCTTTTGCTATTATCAATACATCGAAAAACAAATGTTGGTGAGGATGTGGAGGAAAGGGCACCCTCGTGCATTGTTGGTGGGATTGCAAATTGGTACAGCCACTATGAAAAACAGTCTGGAGGTTCTTCAAAAAATTAAAAATAGAACTAACTTATGACCCCAGAATTGTACTTCTAGGTATTTATTCAAAGAAAACCAAAACACTCATTTGGAAAGATACATGCACCCCTACATTTACTGCAGTGTTATTTACAATAGCCACGTATGGAAGCAACCTAAGTGCCTGTCGATAAACAACTGAATAAAGAAGTGGTGGTACATATATACAACAGAATATTATTCGGCCATAAAAAAATGAAATCTTACCATTTGCAATGACATGGATAGACCTAGAATGTATTATGCTAAATGAAATAAACCAGAGAGACAAACATCATATTACTTCACTTATATGTGGAGTATAAAGAATAAATGAAAAAACAAAATGAAAATAGACTCATGGATACAAAAAACAAACTAGTGATTCCTAGATGGTAGTAGGAGTTGAGTAAAAGAGGAGAATGAATTAAGAAGTGCAAATTGGTGGTTATAGAATAGTTACTGAGATATGAAGTACAGCATAGGGAATATAGTCAATAATATTGTAATAGCCATGTATAGTCCCAGGTGGGTTCTGAACTAATCAGGGGGATCACTTTGTAAATTATATAAGTGTCTAGCCATTATGCTGTATACTTGAAACTAATTTAAAATATTGACAGTACACTCTAATTGAAAAATAAAAATTTAAAATAAAAAGATGATTTTTTAAAACACAATTATTTAGGAGACTTTTGAAATTATAATTAGAGCAGGTTATACCTAGAATGAGTTATATCTTTCAGGAGTAAAGGTTAAATAGCTTGAGGATTTTATTCAGAAACAAATAAATAAATAAATAACAAAATATGTGCTTTAAAGCTGCCTCTAGCATATGGCCTAGCCACTATCATTAGTGGTAAGACATTTTAAATAATACTCTCATTATTTTTGAATAATGGAAATAAAACTGTAAAAAGATTATTAAAGAAAAAACAATGCTTTTTTAAAGAATGATTTGCAACCAAGAAAGCAACAAATTATTAAGAACAGAAAATCAAATAGTTATTTCTTAATGATCTAAATTAATAATAGCAGTATATGTCTGATCATCTAAATCTCAATACCTAAATATTCCTATTTACATAATATTTTCATAAATTCATAATAAAGCACCTATTTTGTCTCTTTCCCTATGAATTTCATTAAATGTTATTCTCATACTTAATTTGAGTCACAGAATCCATGAGTTATATATAAAGTGGATAGTGAAGAAAAATCTTGTTTGTAATGTATTTTGCATGGTCAGAGACAGCTATCCCATCTTCTGGCCGTAGACATGTTCAGTCACCCTCCATGGACTCAGTTTCCTCACAATATTAAGATTTGAAACTAATGTTTGATTAACACTTAGCATGGCACCTTGCCTGTAGGAAGTATTGCTTCTATTATGGAAAGAACATAGAATAAGCAGTCTAATGATACTGAATTTGTATCTTTGCTATTTGGTCTTATCTAGATGCTTTAGTTTTCTTAACAATAAATGGGAAAATTATAACTCCCTAACAGGTCCGTGGTGAGAGTTATGGAAAGTGGCATATGCAAAGTCTCTAGCACTGTTCTTCATGCAGACATCTAATAAATACTATTGCTTCTTCCTTCTCACCTTTTACCCTTCCCTTACCCCCAAACTCTGTCTTTGATGACAAGATAACTGAATACTAGTGAAGCTCTTTGATTTACCCAGAATAAGGAACTACTTGCAAGTGACTGGCACTTGCATTGTGGGTTTCTCTCTCTTGTCAAGACACGAGTTGTTATACACAATTTAACGGTAATTACAGATTATCTTGAATGTGCTTATGTTGTTCACTTATTGCTGTATTTTGAATAGAGTCCTTCATAGTCTCCATTTATTCCAGTTCAACATACTTTACTAGTTTGAATAGAGTTTTTGAAACCTAATAGGTTCCATTTTCTTTTATGATGATAGAATAAAGAAAATGAAAGCTGGAAAAAAATAGAGGGACTTCTTATTTTATATTTTTCTGAGGTAGTTTATCTTGCTTTTGCCTTCCAAATTTTAAGATGTAGAATACCAGAAATCATGTTCTAACTAAAAATTTTCTTTAGGTTATTATTTTAAAATAAATATATTAAATATATATATATATATAAAATATATAAATATATAAAAAATAAAATAAATATATTTAAAATATATGAAAATGAAAAATGATATTGTGTCTTTAAATGTCTGCATCTTAACATTTTTTGCAGCAGTGTTGAATGTAATTTTAGGGACAGTTTATTTTTAATTCCCTAGAAGAGTACATCTCCAGGCATATCTAAGTTTATAATAAAAGCCAATAAGAAAATCAATTTTAATATGTAGGAATTTGATTTATAGGCAACTGTTCAGAAAGTATCTATTTTCAAAATGAGATATGCCTCTATTTTGAATATGTAAGAACTTATCTAAGTAGAAAAAAAGAAACTTTTATATCCTGTCAATTAATTATTTTTCAAAACATTCTGAGAAAATAAATGAAGTTCTTATTCGCAGTTTAAAGATAAGGCTTATACACACAAGGCAGAGTGAAGAACTGAGTTAGTTTTTTAGATACTCTAAATCAGAAAAGCGCCATTTAGACTAAGTTATATGGTTAACGAAGATTAGCTTTGGTTTTTATTGTCCAGATATCTAGTACATTACCCAAGCACGAGAAGGAAATACACAATAATGATGTGACTATGAGATTCAAGGGCTAATCCAACTCCCACTGTTTTCTCAGGCCTCTTTCTAAAATGCTTTACCTTCTTCCATGTGACCTTGGTGGGCTAAAAAAAAAAACCTCTTGCCACTGGGATGGGTACAAGCCAAAGACAAATAAGGATTAGATGGGCATAAGAGAGGTCATCTCTGAGTACCATGGCTTAAGATATTACCGAATAGTGACTCTTAATATTAGAGAACAAAATTCATGTGAAAGCACCATTCCACTCTTTGAGTCTATGATTTTGAGTGTAAGAGTGGAATGGTGGTTGCACATTTAATCAATGATTATAAATCGTGACCTTGAAATTTTGTTGAAAGAACAGATCTCAAGTTTAATGTTCTTCTACAATAAATTAAAATATATATATATATATATATATATATATATGTGTGTATAAAGAGAATGTGACAAAGATCAGCTGAGAGTATTATATCTCTAATTTTGAGTGTCAGAAGCTTTGATCAAGATCGCAAGACCCATACATATCTCCTACAAGACATCAGATTTGTTGAAAAGTTCTATGTAGTTTTACAAAAGATGGAGACATCTTTTGATGTTGAATTTCTCTTTTTCAGAGCAGCTGCCATTCATTTTATTTTAGATGTCTGTGCCAATATCTATTATATATGCAGTTTGAGATCTCTTCATTAGTTTTGATTGTTTAATATAATTAAAAATTTTAAATCCTTAATTAAAACAGGGTATCAGTGCTTTAGATTTTAAGTGTCCAGTAAGCTTCATAAAAAACTGAAAAGATTGCTCATTACCATCTGGACAGCAAATGCTGCTGCATGCGCATACGTGGCCTTTTGGCTCACAGGCCTGCCAACAGAGCCCTAGAGTTCCTCCGCCTTTCAATTCAAATAAAATGCAGCATCCACGCTTTATATTGGCCCATCTTGGCCAGGTGTTTATTACACTTATAGTCAACTAAGACCAAAGATATAAAAATTGCTTTAAAGGTGCATAATTTTATGAGGGGGCTACCAGTGAGAAAGAATTTCAAAGATAATTTTTTTACTATAGGCCCCAAGTGGCTGTATCATAGGCAAGAGAAATCCTCATGCTTTCTGGCTATCTTATATATCCTTACAACAAACTTCTATAGCATAAAGACCTTTGAATTTATTTTATTTCCTGCAAGAATTTCCTGCAAGAAATAGATCATAACATGATAGGCTTCCTTTCTCCACTTAGGTTCAGCCCAAAATATTATATCCTTATTTACTCAACTTATGTAAGGCTGCCTAACTCTTATCACTTCCAGTCACTTTAGATTTCATTTTACAACTGCATTTACTTCTCAGAATTCAGCACTATTTAAACTCATTTTGTTCATTTGTTGTAAAACATGTTAATTGCCTCTCTTTCTCTCTCACTAGTTTATAAGTTTTTGTGAGCAGAAAGCTTTTCTTTCTTGCTCATCACTGAAATCACAGTGCTGAAAACAAATATAAAGACTTCAATACATATTTTGAATTGTGTACAAAATTGGATACATCCAGATAATCCAGTGTTTCCCACAGACACTAGTCCTGGAAGTTATAAAGTGGAAATGTGCAGAAGGTGAATAATAAATTAATAATTCAAGTTACAATTCAATTGAATGAATTAAAGATATTGACTAGAGTTAAAACTCTGTTCAACTATTTTTAATTAGTAGTCCCCATGTTTATTTTTTAACAAGGTTCTATTTGGTGACATATTCCTGCACTATCTGTGTTCACGGTAACATTCTTTGTTTATTGTTAATGCAAGGAAAGCGTGGTTTAGCCCTTTCTAAAAACCTAAAAGAGATTAATACAGAGAAAAGACAGGTAAGCTCTTTTATTCACCTATGATACCCTGTGGTAAAGTTTTTAATTGAATTTAATCCTCCTCATGGTTTGATTGAAACAATATATTCTGGGCTGCATATTTGGTCTCAAGAACGGAATTTAATAGGATTATTGGTGCAGCAAAATCCAGTCAATTTGAAATTCATCAACCCAAAATCTGTATTAACTATCAGGTCACCAAATTGCAATGCACAGTCACGACAGTTCTACATATTATCACTTATGAATGCTAAAAATTGTACAAATTAAGCATTAATTTATTTTAATATATTTATTTGAAGGAAATTAATGAATATATAAAAAGTCTAAAACAAAATGTCTGGATACTTAAGTAAATCTATTTTACAACAGTTCTGCTATGTAGTCCAAAACTGTAGTATTCGGAAGAAAAATTGGATTTTTGGCCATAGCATATGAACAATAAAAAAATTAGTTTGTGTAGACTGTTAGAGCCTAAATGTGACAAAGAAGCACTTTATATTTATTATTTTATTTATCTCGATAATTTTCTAACATGGGCATAATTATTATCCCCAGTTTATAAATATTGAAGTTAAATAACCACTAGATATCATTTTACACTAACATGTTACAGTTGAGACACAAGCACTTTTTTTCCTAACTAAAGCCCGGATCTCTAGACACTTGTGTTCCACAGCTTTCTATCATTTTAAGAATAGCTTTCTACCAATTAAAACAAGTATGGCTTCTAATTAAAAAAAAAAAAAGAATTTGTTGAGTTGATAGGAAAGAAATCTGCTCTAAAGACTCAAGAAGGAATTGACTGAGAAACAAAAGTTTATGAATAAAGGCAAACCTGGAAAAGATATGAAGAGAGAAAAAGAGAGAAAAAAAGCAACAAGCAATGAGGTCACAAAGCAGAATATGCCATCCCCCAAATATCCCATTTTGACCTAAGTATTATTTGTTCTAAAAGCACTTAAAAACAAACAAACAAAACAAAACAAAACAAAACAAAACAAAAAACAGCAGGCACAGGAAGGGCATTCTGACTTCCCCTTTTCTCTCAGAAGACAGAAGATAAAACTCCCATTTGAAAATTGTCTTCCCTAAACCAGGGAAAGAAACATTCTAATACCAGAGATGGAGCGTTGAGGCCAAGAGAATTGTGTGCAGACTTTGCTAAAATAACACTTATCCCGTAGCCTCCTCATGTATTTTAGTTACTTTTCCACAGTTGCCTCTCTTTGCTCAATCTAGTATAAAAGCATTTAATTTTTGCTATATTTTGGGGTCCTGCTTTCCTTATGAAGGCTCCATGTTACATAGTACATATTAAATAAATGTGTATGCTTTCTTCCTGTCATGACAATTTAATTCTCAGGTCCAGCCAAAGACCCTAAAAAGGTAGAGAAAAAGATTTGTCTCCTCTACATTACTTATCTCTGATTCAATTAATAAAGCCCAAACCAGATACTTTCCCAAAACTCTGAGATGAGCATAATATGTTTGAATAGTAACCCCCCAAAATATATTAACCTGAAAACAAAACACATCACTCGAAGAAATAATTTCTCCTGAAAGTACCAATTGCCAAATACAGAACTGAATAAATTAATAGATATAGAATGCTAATAAAAATAAGATGAAGAAGGCAGTCTGTATTTTTAGTTCAGGCTTCTAATATTTTCAGCTGCATGTGCAGAATTTCATTCAAAGAATGAAAGATTGCCCTTTAAGAAATCCTAAAATTGGTCCTGGTTGAATTGAATTCATAAACACCCTCATGTCACCCAGAGAGAACTTTTGAAGATTAATCTTCATGATTAACATCTGCTGACTTTGTTTTTAATGGCAAACATTTCTGATGACAATATAATAAAAACAAAGATTAGCTTCATATTATTAAAAAGAAATTAATTTAGATTACCAGAATATTAACATGTATAAGAGAAATCAGAAAATCCTTCCTAAATAACATATTTATTGTTTTGTCTTTTGCCTGAAAACTGATTGTGGAGAAATATTGTATTCTTCTTCAGTCTCAAGGATCAGGCATTGAAAACAGCAGAATATTCATTTTAACCATCTTCTGTAGACTGCAGAAATGGGAAAGCTTGTTCTGCATATTAAGTGATTAATGAACCATGGATTAGTTTTGACTGATTTGCTGTTGAGCTTTTGGCTGGGATAGTTTGTCAGCACTAAAGTTGCCCACAATGTTTTATGTAGAAATTAAATCATCCCAACAGTTTGCAGAAGGCTTGTATAACATTAAAGACAGTATTGAAAATTAAAAATACCCCAAATAATACATATGCTGAAAGAGTCACAATCATTTAGGGAAAAAAATTGTACATATTGACTACATTAAAATAATAGCAATTGTTTTTGGTTCGGTAAAGGCACAGCAATAAAGGTTATTCATGACACACATCATGAACCATTTAGAAAAGTGTCTCAATACCAAAGAAAAGTTATGAATTCTTTATAGAAAAATATCGCCACCTGCAAACATGGCTGCTGTGGACAACAAAAGAGCCTGCCATTCATTCACTCAGGTGTTTCTGAAACACACAGAATTATGAATGGACCTATGATTCAGGTATTGCCTTGAGGTCAAAAGAGGTATAGCTTGTCTATGTCTTCCATCTAAATATATATAAATTAAATATATATAAAATTAAATATATATATGGCATTAAAAAGTAACACATAATTATTTCAAGCAATTTGAAAAATATATAAAGGGAAAAAGTGAAATTGTTCCTTACTACCATTGTTTAAAGAAAAACCCTGTAAACAATAAAAGATTTGATTTCAAGCTATTTTCTGTTATATATAATCAAAATTGGACTCAGAACACATACACAGACATATAAATATATGCTTGCATTTTTTGTTTTTACTATAAGCATTGTTTTTTATAAAATATTCTTTAAAATCCAATTTCCACAGTTTCCTGAATGTCATTTTTTAGCTATAACAAAATATATTCCCATTCTCTTAATAACTGAGCTTCTAATTTTTGCCAAGTTTTATTATTATACATAATATGTATAATTATAATTTTATAGTTAAAGTGTCACTTTATAATTAAAGTGACAGTACTGATTTTCGTAATGAAACAGACACAAGTTTTGATGTCAGACTGATTTTGTCCTTATTCTAGCTTTACCCCTTCAATATGCAATTGCACCTGTTCTTCACATTTCTACACTTCAGTTTCTTCCTACAAAGCACATGGATAATGATAATGCATTAGGTATAAAAGGCTAGACTATGACATGTCAGAAACAAACCCTGATGTTCATTTCCTTTCAAACAAAATTTGATTCAGTGATCTGTCACAGGACACCTCTCCTGAGTGGCTGTCCTTTAAGTGATGCATTCAGGGATCCTTCTTCCTTCCTTCTTGCTACTATGCTCTCTTAGATCCTTTGCTTTCAGTCTCCAGAGGTGGAGAAGAGGCAGCACAGAAGACTGTAGAAGATGTTTTGCAGACCATTTAAGAAGTAACATACATCATCCCTTGGCTATATTCTATTAGCCAAACATAGTCATGTTGTTCCAATTTTATAAAGGTTTATAAATGTAGATTTTCTGTGTGCCCAAAAGAAAATTAGAAAAGTGTCTCTTTCACAGATACCTTACGGGGTTATTGGGAAGGAACAATTAAATAATATATGGCATGCTGCCAAATAAAGGGCATTATAAGTGGAGAGTACAGCTTAGCTTTGAACGTTTAGAGTAGGAGTCGGTTGGTTGTCGATGCACATCCCTAAAGCAGGGTGCTTGGTGATTGCTGGGCCTCAAAGTCGATGCATAAACATGAGTGGTACTAAGGGATATGGCAGAAAGGTTGTATTAGAAGTTGTTGAGAGACTTGGGAGCTTTATTTTAAGTAATTTTATTAATAACTCTTAAAAAATAAATTTTCACAATGATAAAGTCACCAGAATTATCCCACTTTTCATGTTATTTTGAATGGAATTTAGAATCTATGCTATTGAATAGTATATTTTCAACTTTTAAAACTAATTAGGGCTAGGATGAACATTATTTTCTCCACTACAATTATTTTTTTTTCCCTAATCAGTATTACTTTCTTGGAATAGATTATCAATTGAGAAATTTCTGGGTATGCTTATACAGCCATTTATTTGTTCATTTTTTTCTATCATATTATGTTGCTTTTTAAATACTCAGGTGTTGAAGAAATGAGATATTGAATATAACAGAACTTTATATTTTGTCCATGGAATAATCAAAATTCTTATTTAAAATGTTTATAGCTATTGAGTATTGACTCTATATGAATTACTATTTCAGTCAGTGAGGATTAAAAAAATATAAAGCACTCTCCCTACATTTGTGCCATAAGATAACTAGAAAGATAATTTTAAAATAAAAGAAATTTTTCATATCAACACTTGGCCACCAGCTGTGTGATCTTGGATAAGTTATTTAATCTTTCTGATATTCTGCTTTCTCAAATTTAAATTGGAAATAATATAATCCTCCTGGCACTAAATGAATAATTTATATAATGTGTTTAGCAATGGTAGTAGTTAAATATCATTTTTCATTATATGTCAGAGACTCACTGAATGAGAGTTTAATAATAATGATGATTTTTATTATCAAGAATCTACATGTAACATGAATCAGGTACAAAATAAAAATGATACCAGGCAGCATATGCGCAGGTGCCATGGAAGTATGGGAAAGTACTATCAAAGTGCCGAGAACAGGTGCTGACAGGAGCCGACATGCTTGAGGATGACTTTATGTTGGCTGTAGGGTTTGAAAGGCAGTATAAGAATGAAAAAAAATAACATAAGCAAACATTCAGAGGTATGCTGACACACCAAACTATGGAAAATTTAGAATGGGAACAATATATAGATGAATTCCAGATAGAGAAACAGAGATGCTGCTGACAGTTGGACATTACATCAGAGTAAAGCGGGGGGGCGGGGGGGAGTGTTTGATGACATTCAAGGTCCTCTAATGTCCCTTCCCATGGGACGACTAACGGGAGCTCCGACCAGACGTGAGAGGGGGAGTGTTTGATGACATTCAATGTCCTCTAATGTCCCTTCCCATGGGACGACTAACGGAAGCTCCGACCAGACGTGAGACTCGAGGAGACAATCTACAAGAGAATGGGGGACAGGAGACGCAAAGAGTGGAGGCAAGACAAAGTTCTGATCAAGCCTCAAAGTTTATTTTCACACAAGGGTATATATATTTTCAAAGAACAGAGGGAGGCAGGCATGGGGTGATCTGACGTGGCGCCGTCAGCCGTTAATGGTCCGCTGGTAGGTGGTTAAGCAAACAGGATACCTTGGGTTGCAGGTAGCTGCAGTCATCTCCAGCTTATCTTGTGTTTGCCCTTTTGGACTTTCCTAGGAGCCTAGCGAGACTTGTGAGACTTATGTTCAAAGGTTAACTTCTCAGTTAAACTTTCCTATGAGTTGGCTCCCAGCACTCTAATAGATATACTTAGTTATAGAACCATGATCATTGTGATTGCTTTCTTCAAGGGTAAAGAAATATATGTATCAAATATTCAAACTAATTTATTTCTGACAATTCTAATTGAATATAGGCATCAAGGGATTATATCGAATGGGGTAAATGACGATACATCCCACATCTCAGTCGCTATATATTAGAGGGCCTTTTAGAGACAATTTAGTTCCAAAGGGATATAATACGTAACTTAAAGAGTTTGTCCAGTCTACATAAAACAAAGACATACTAATTTAACTGTGGCCAAATTATTTAATATTTTGTGCCCTCAATATCTTCATGAGTTAAATAAAGTACATTTTCTAAACTATTAGTCTATTCTTTAGCATTTAATTTTTTAACCTTTACTTTCAGTCTGCTTACTCATATATTCTGATTATAATACCAAATTTACAGCATCATTGCCAAGATGGGATATGAAAGTGACCATATGTTACCGGTGCTCAGTAGACTCATAATAAAACATAAATGCCTAGAAGACAGATTCAGGTGGGTGGAACAGCTCACACCGATCAGACCCTAATGCTCAGGAACTCAGATTTGGAGCGGGAGTCATTCAAACACAAATTTAACCTCATTTTCTTATGTCCCTCACCTTATTCCCTAACCACCTATCTCGTCAGATTTCTATGTGAACCAAGAAAGATAATAGCACTAGAAAAATTTGAGAACTATAAAATGTTAGTCCAATGACAGCTATTCTTAAAATTATAACTATGCCTAAGCCTCTGTAACCTCTGATATTCAAGGCTGTTCACATACTTTATAAATATAACAGCTCTGTACTGATGGAGTAGTGAATAATACTTTTTCATTGTTCTAGGGTTGGGGTCATAATGATCTAATCTCACTAAATCATCTGGATACTTGACAAAACAAGGTGAGAGAGCACTGTCTGAATCCTGACAGTCATATAAGAACAGGACAAAAGGCGAACTGTCCTTTACCTTATTAAATCACTTTCAATATTGTACATCTCTTCAGTGCTCTCCAACTGAATGTAGCTCCTTCTAAGTTGCACAGTGAGCAATACTTTTTGAATGTTTATTTAAAGCTATTTCCTTATGTCCTCATCTCTGTCGGATTTTTTTTTCCTTTTTAAAACTAGGCTAGGGTTATCTGACTGCATTTGACAGACTGTAGTCAGGTGAAGAATTTCAAATGAATTTTCAGACAGGAGGTCAGCCCATGAAGTGCCTTGCTTGGAAAGCTGGTGACATAAACCTGCAGGGTGTGAATGAAAGCAATCTTGTACCACTGAGCCAGCAGATGCCACCTAATCAATTACGATGACTTTTAGTACGACCTTTGTGTAAAGAAGTTTACATTTGTGTCATCATCATCTTTTAATCCATGGTGTACTAGAAGCACATGGGATGTATAACTTAGACAAAGACCCTGGAGAAAATTGAATGAAAAAAGAGAGGATTCTGAAAATTGAATGGAATACATGCAAACTTCAGTGCCAACACTTAAACCTTTGAGTGGAAATTTTTATAAATATTTGTATTACATTTTGACTAAAATATGATTATAGTTCTAGTATATGGCACTGATTTATCAACTCGGAAATTATAATAAGAATGTTTGATAAGGAAGTCAGCTATTAAATTAAAACCACTAATATGTATAATATGAAATAATATATAAATACAAAATATAGTACAAATAATATAAAATGCATACATTTTAAAATATATGCATAATATGAAATATATTTATTAAAATTAATAATGTCTATATGTTGTCTATTATCACAATAACGCTATTTATGATTTGTTCCACATGAAAATCTGGTTACCATGACTGGGCTTAGCCCATCTGGGCTGGCCACCTTCATGCAACTAGCTCAGCAGAACCTCAGCTGGTTTGGCTTTGCTCTGATGAGCACAGTATCTCCTTCTCCAGCAGGTTAGCTAGGTTTTATTCCCAAGGCAGTACATGGGTTCTGAGAGAAAGGAAGCGGAAGAACTCAAGTCCTGTGATGATCGGGAACTGGAACTGTCACTTGCACTGAATTTCACTTTTTTTAAGTATACCCCAAATTCTGTTCAGAATCAAAGAGTAAGAAGATACAGTCTACCCCTTGGTGGTAGGAGCTGTAAGGACACACTAAAAAGAGTATAGATATAGGGCAGAGGGTGGAAGATAGTGGCAACTATTGTCCAAATAAAAACAAATGCTATACCCTCTTTACTGAAGGATATATATCAAGAAGAAACCTATATCTAGTTCATCTTTCATTATTTTCAATAACGTAACAATATTTAAGACATCATATGTGATGTTATGCTGAACAGAATATGTATGGTTACAACTAAGGGATTCATAACCCAATGGGGAATCATGATTTGTATATTGTTACCTACAGCAGCAAGAAGAGAATACACACCATTAGAAAGGCACAACTGCCCACTGTGGGAGTCAAAGAAGTTTCAGCGGAAAAGGTTACACTTATGGGGAATGTTGGATGTATTGAAAATAGAGTTAAAACATTCCAAATCCATGCAAGGAAAAACATGTTTTAGGGAAGGTGAAAAAAAAAAAAGAAAAGTAGGAGTATTAAGCTTCTTCATAGTAACAGGAACTAAAATATGTTCCTCCTCTCACCACTCACTTTTAGAAAACAACCCTAGAAGAGTAACACTTACACAGCAAAAAAAAAAAAAAAAAGTAACATTAGTTATAAATATTGCTAAGGATATCAGTTGCAAACCCAAGGTAGTTTTTTTTGTTTTTTGTTTTTTCCTATTAAATAAGGGTCTTAGAAAAGTGGGCAGAAGACTTGTACACAAAAAAAGAATTATATCGACAGGACTTGAAAACCCTCAAAAAATCTCCCATACATTCTCTCTAATGATTGTAGTGATCAAATATATCAGTTATTTCAGAGTGTATCTAACAGCATACGAGTAATTTAGGAAACCTCAGGACTCTTGTTAAAGTAATGTTTTGGAGAGTTTAAAGGAGATTTCTCATTCAGAGAGCACAGAGGGCTACCATACTCAGACTAATTCGCACACACTTTGCAAAACGGTAGGTAGGGAGAGACTTATTACTCACTGGTGTTAGCTGGGTTCTATTTCCTTTCCATGACTATTATATGAATGGATCATTATCTGCGGTCTCTATTATATTCCATTGATCTTCATAGCTATACTATCGAAAATACCAAACCAACTTGGTTGCTGTAGCTTCATAATAAGTCTTGATATTACATAGTATGAACATTCTCTTTATTTTTATTTCTCAAAATTGTTTTGCCTATTGCAGTTATTTTGCCTTTTCATACAAATTTGAGAAACTTGTCAATATCTCCAAAAAGTCTTGCTGAGATTTTTATTGGGATTGCACTGAATTTACGAAGCAAATAGGGAAGACTGACTTCTTAATAACACTGAGTTGTCTAATTCAAGGACGTGGTATATTACCCATTTACTTAGGTCTTCATTGATTTATCTCACCAGTGTTTTGTGATTGTTGATACACAATGAAAATTCTGGGTAGATCTGAGTAGATTTAGAGCTAAATATTTCATTGTTTAGTTCTATTGAAAATACCTGTTTAAATTTCATTTTTATTTTTAGTATATATTTATTTTAATTTCTGTTTATTTTCACACTTTAGAAATTGTATATATTTAAGGTGTGCAACATGATGTCTTGATTATATGTATAGACCATGAAATTACTACCAAAATCAAGCTAATTAAAATTCCCATCACCTCATCTAGTTGCGTGTAGATGTGTGTGTGTCTGTGTCTGTCTGTGTAGGTGTGTGCTAAGAATATTTGAGATCTCATCTCTTAGCAAATTTCAGGTATACATTATTATTAACTATAGTCACTATGTTGTACATTATTCACCTTATAACTGAAAGTTTGTACTCTTTGACTAATATCTCATTTTGTCCACCCCCAACCTCTAGTAACC
The DNA here is from genome assembly GCA_004027375.1 of Macroglossus sobrinus. Taxonomy (NCBI): domain Eukaryota; kingdom Metazoa; phylum Chordata; class Mammalia; order Chiroptera; family Pteropodidae; genus Macroglossus; species Macroglossus sobrinus. Next base: position 457,177 of record PVKZ01000819.1, on the reverse strand, counting down.
ACTATTCTGATGTTACTATGAGTTTGACTTCTTTAAATTTCACATGTAAGGGAGATAATGGAGTATTTGTCTTTCTGTATCTGGCTTATTTCACGTAGCCTAACATCTTCTGAGTTAATCCACACTGTCATAAATGTCAGGATTTCCTTTTATAGGCTGAATTATACTCCACTGTGTGTACATATATATAATTGTGCATACATAATATATATTTTATTTATTCATCTGTTGATAGACACTTAAGTTGTTTTCATACCTTGAGTATTTCCTTTGAATATATACCTAGGAGTGAAATTACTGGATCATGTAGTAGTTTTGTGTTTAACATTATGAGGAACTTCAATTCTGTTCTCCACAATGGCCATGCCAATTTATATTCCTACCAGTAGTGTACAAGGGTTTCCTTCTCTTCACATCCTCACCAACACTTGTCATCTTTGAATTTTTGATAGTAGCCATTCTAATAGATGTGAGGTGATATTTCCTGCACCTTCAGCTTTCTGAGAGGTCAAGAAACGTTGTAAACTGACTCTTTGTTCAGCTATTATATTGAAAGTTTGGGAGTAACGCTCTTTCCAGTGCCCTAAGTCATTTCTTTCTTTGTTTATATTTTTAACATAATTAAAATTGCCAATGACAATCAATTCAAGAAGTAAAGAGTAAGGTCCAAACAATCTCAATCTTACTGTACATGAAATTATTTGAATTTATTCATCAGTATGAGAAAATATTCAGTCACACGTTGATACCTTGAATATTCTGGGATTTTGCTCAGAACACTGTCTGGGTACATTTTCAGTAACTTCATTATTAAGTGCCACTGTGAACACAGGATGACACACCTTCCACTGAAAGAAACTCATATTGAAAACATTTTATCTTGATGATCACAGAGCTGTGTTTCAAGGGGGTGGGGAAGAATTTCCTCAACCTGCCTATCTTGTAATACAGGTTTCATGTGATCCAGTTGCTTCTGATATCAGATACTTTATCTTCCATTCAATATTCACCTCATGTGGCACCTCTTCACAAAAACAGTCAAGCATCACAGCTAGAATTAATAAACTGAAGGAGGATGCCCATTACCAGTCACAGACATTTCTGTTGTTTGAAGCTTTCAGTATTTCATTATCTCTGCATCAGCACAGATAGTCTCACAGCTGAAAAGCCATCAAAATAACACAGCTTGAAATGATAAATGAAAGAAATGTAACAACTGCAGCACTGAGCATTTATTTCTCTGAACTTTTTTTTTTTGCAAAGACATATTTATTTATACACTTTCTTTGTTGGCAATTGCATTCCACCAAACGGTTCATCTAGATGTGATGGTGGGAGTGTCTCATCATTCTTTCTCATTAAAAAAAAAGAGATGTGAGATAGTCTCTGTAAATAGGACTATACACAATTTCAATTTTCCAAAAAATATCTTGACAGAGTGAAAAAGATAAAGATGATAAAAGAACATTAAGAGGAGGGAGGGGGAGAGAGAGATTGAGCATGTGTGTGTGTGTGTGTGTGTGTGCGCACACACTCACATGTGCATGCTTGTACAAGTATATGTTTTACTTGCTTTTGTATTTAAAAGTTGTAGTAAGTTTATCTTGTTCTATATTCCTTTGATTCAATGTCACAATTCCTCAACACACGTCCACACCATATTCTGTATATGAATGGCTACTTTTAGTAAGTAATCATACATTACCCACATTAATGCCCTTGTTCTCCACTTTAATAAATTTCATTCCATTGTTTTAATTATTTTATTTTAATTATTTTAATTATTCATCTTCTAGAATCATCCAAACCCACGTCTCTCTTTTAGTTCATTGTATTCATTTTGGCAAAAAAAACAAAACAAAAAAAACAAAAAAAACACATATAGTAGTAAAACCCACTTATCTACCTACAAACTGGCTGTTCCCATGGAGCTAAATATGGCTGTATAACCATAATGACTAGTTTTACCAAATTCACAACCATAAGTTTAAGTGCCCCCTCCTTGCTGCCTAAAAATCAAAATAGATTTTCAGGACTCATTCATTTTCCTTCTTATAGATAACTATGTAATATTTTTTTACTTTTTTCTCAAAATTCCAAGCCCTTTCTTCCATCATCATTCTCAATTTGCTTCCTAATTCTCTGCAAAGATTAACACTACATCCACTACCCAGCAATGTCTACATGAATAAACACACTGTAGGGGAGGCAAAAGTTTTCCTTGACCCTCTTAGAATCCCTGGCTGGGTCTAAAAATTAAAGTGACCAAAACAGGAGAAAAACATACGCATTCATTTAAGTTTCACATGACACAGGGCTCTTTTTAAGGAAATGACGACCCAAAGAAATAGACCATTGTGTTTTATGCTAGATTTGATGAAAAGCAGACAGTCATGGAGGAATATGATAAATTAAAGTGTATGAGGTAATCATGGTAAACTGAGGGAAACTTGGTAAGGCCTGTTTGTTAGGATTCTTCCTGGTGTTCCCTCATCTTCAGAGATAAAGATGCTCCTTTTCTCTAGGTATAGGGATGGCACCTTTCACATGAGGGTTATATGGCCTGTTTCAGGGGTGAAGGAGGAGGTGGGTGGAGGTCAGACTGGCCTTACTGCTTCTGCTGTTTTTTCAAATTCCTTCAGCTTAAAGTTCTCAGTACGCCAGGCACCATATTCTGAGGTAGCATGTCCTAACCCTATCGGTGTCTTCTTCCTCCCAATCTAGATGAACAATTTTTAAGTTTGTATAAATCCAGTCCCTCCTCTTATACACTATGTGAAATCCCCTCCTAATGTCACAATTCTCTTTCCCTCTTATATCCTCAGTGATTCCCTCTCTGTGTGTCATTCCATCAATATATGAACTTGTTGTCTTATTTTATCTTTTTCTAAAAAAAGCTAAATTCTCTTAACCCATTACCCCTCCATATTCCAATGAAAACTTTTCAAAAGAGTTACCTCTTCACAGATACAGAAAACAAACTGGTGATTACCAGAGGGGAGGGAGGTTGGGGGCTGAGTGAAATAGGTAAAGGGATGAAGAAGTACAAATTAGTAGTTAAAAAAACAGTCATGGAGATGTAGAGTACAGCACAGGAAATGTAGTCAGCAGTAATGTAAGGGCCGAGTGTAGTGCCAGGTGGGTGCTAGAGGAATCGGGGAGACCACTTCATAAACTCTATAAATGTCTACCCATTGTACTGTATACCTAAAACAAATATAATTTAAAAAATAAAAAGATTTTATAGGCAGAAGGCAGCAGAAACAAGGATATTAGGCAAAAAATAATAATAATAAATTACCTATTCTTATTGGTTCTATTTCCTTCCCTAGACCTCTTATAAATTCACTCCAGAAAGTATTTTGACCTATCTCTGTAATAAAATTATTCTTTTGAAAGTCATTAAAGACCTCCACATTATAAAGTCAAATAATCAATATGTAGCCCTCCTATTACATGACCTATACATAAGATTTCGCACAATTAATCTCTTGTCCTAGAAACTCTTTCTTTGCTTATGTTCCTGGATGACACACTCAGTTTCCTCCTAACTGGCAGATCATTCCTTTGCATGTTTCTCTCATTTTTCTACAACCTCTTAATGCTGGCGTACTCTGAGAACCATTCCCTTATCCTCCCCTGTTCTCTATCCATACGCAGATTCTTATACATATTATCCATCCTCATAGTGATGCACATGTGTGTAGGCTCTGAAATTCATATCTCCAGGCCAGATCTCTCTTCTACTCTCTCAACTCATTACACAAAACTTCCTAGACATCTCTACTTAAGTAATTCCCTAACAGAAATTAAAAACTTAGCATGTTTGATGCTGAACTCCCAATTTTCCTCTCAAATTGTAGCCTCTCTTTAGCTTAACGATGAATACCTTCTTGCTCCAGTTACTCAGACCAAAAACCTCAGAGTTATCCTTTACAACTCTCCCTTTTTTCATAATCTTCATCAGTTCCTCAGTAAATGCAATTAGCTTTACCCTCAAAACATATTCAGAATTCTAAATTTCTCACCAACATTGGTACAATTAATCTGGTTTGAATAACCCTTATATTTACCATTAAATGACTGTAACCAAACAGTCTTCCAGCTGTTATATTAGAAGATCTGGGAGAGGTATTTTAGCTTAAGTAATTTCATTTCAGATTGAGAATGTCTATGACTATGTGTTTCTCTTTAAGATAACATCTCTTATAATTGGTGACCTTTGAGATTTGAATTATTTAAAAATAAAAGCACAAGTGATGGGTATTCATCCTAAGCCCCCCAAAACAAAGGGTGTTGTTTTCATCAACAATTAACACTGGTTTATTGACACCTACTACCAGTCAAGAATCTTCCTAGGTGAATGGAGCTTCAGTCACAAACATCACACAGTCCCTGACCTCAAAAAGTTCTGAGTCTAGTGTATGTGACAAACTACCAACCAGATAAATGTAACAGGCAGTGGAAAGTGCTTTCACTCTGTGAACACCAAGTGTAATAGGAACCTCCAACATCCCTGCTTCATTCAGAAGTGGAGACAAAGACACTTCATAATCTCTAGGATTCAATTTTTTTCTTTTTTCTTCAATTTTTTAAAATGAGAAACATTACAATAAATAATTTTTAGCCTGTAGCCTCAATAGTCTATAATTTTAAATTAAAAATAAAGTGTATCAAATAAGATCCTACTATCACTACTTTCAGTGGCCACGAATAAAGACAGTGTACCCATTTCTCTAACCACATAATTGAAAATATTCTACTAAAAACCTAAAGAAGGGAGTTCTGCCTGTGAATAGGAAGGTAGAGCAAACTGTCTTTATCCAATTAGCATAATTCGGTATTGCATGAGTAAAAGAGATGTGAAACAGATACCAAGAGATGTGACTCATCATCTCCCCTGGCAGAAATTATTTCAGTAGCTCTGCCTCCGTTTAGTCCTCATTCCAACAGGGATATTTGGATCTATGTGCTGAAAAAACTAATAATAAATAGATTATGTGTCAGGTACTATGCTAGACTCTCTGGGAGAGGCAAAGATAGACTAAAAACTTCATAATTGACTGGGGGATACAAAGGTCCACTTTACTCTAAAGCAGACATTCTGAGCACAAAATATAAAGGACCTCGGGGGACTGAGAAAGAAATGCTGCTGTGGAGAAGAGGGAAAGCTTTTCCCTAAACTTATTTTTCCCTTGGGCTCCCTTGAAGCTAAACTCCCTCAAACACCTGAATGGGGACTTAATCAGAACAGAACAATATGAAGAAACAGCACGCAGAGAATCCACTCGTCTTGGGGCTGCAGTGACAGTAAAGAGAGAGGTGAGTGAGGTGACCTTCATTGTCTATGCCCAACAGAGGCTGGGTGAGTCTGTGCAGCAACTCCCAGAGTGTTTGGTACGCTCTTAATGAGTAGCTTCTAAGCCTGACTCTGACCCTCCTGGAGATGACGTGAGCCTCCCCATACACTTTATTCAGTTGTTCTGCTTGAATGAACTGGAAGCATTCTGTTTTCTGCAGCTGAAATTTAAGTCACAAGATTAAAATGGCAGTTTAGTCTAGTAAATAAATGCATGGGCTTTGGAACTATAAAATGTGTTTAAACTTTTTCTTTTCCATTCGTTTACTACATAATTATGGGTAACTTATCTTTACCTGACTAAGATGCAGTCTTCAATGTTATAGCCAAAATAACAATAGCAAATTTGTAGGATAGACAGACGTATTAAATGACTTGATACACATAAAGGACTTAGCACAGTGTGTATCATGGTAACTGCTCAATAAAAAAAACTGTTATTATTATTTAAGTTATAATCCCAACTACACTAATTGTTGACTCTAAAACCCACACTCTTTAACTATTACATTCTGTTTCTCATGATATTTTAACCCTCCTAACTTGTCCTTTAGAATTTGGAACATGTTTCAAGTTCTCCTTACTGAGAATGGATAATTTATTTTTTTAACTTCTACAAAGTTAGAGGTGACTACCTCCAAAAACAAAAGCATGTAATAAATAGTGTCATGTTTCAGGCTCTATTTTCCTTCAATGCTGGGCTTATCACCATGATAAAGTTCCTTACTGACAAAGAAAGTATACTAATTTCAAATAAATTAAACTCGAATTGACACAAAAAGGAGAAAAAAATATCACTACTTTGTCTAAGACTGTCCTTTTACCAAGAATAACAATATTCAGTGGTGGAGGTGAGATATACCTGGCCCCAGGCAGAGCTATTGAGATGAGTTTCTTATTATAGATACTGATTATCACTGAAAGATTGTATAACAGACACATTAAAAGAGTTATGAGGTTTTAAAGAGATTCTTACAATTTTGACATTCGTTAAGGTTTGATTCATGAACTTTCAAAGCACAACCACAGTAGACATTTTACAGTATTTTTTTAAATACCAAAAAAAAAAGCCACCAAGAATATCTCCATTTTGAAGTAAGTGAATTTTATATTGATGATATGTATAGAAAATCTTATCAAAGATAAAATACCAATGTACTAGGAATTATTTAGCTTCCTTGACAATATTTCCACTCATTTTTAAAAATTCTTGTTTTAAAACTAATTAAAATACATCTGATCATAACATGATTTACTAATGTCTGAGTACTTTCCATTGCTTTTTGTCTTTTCCCTGCTCTAAACATAATTTTATTTATCCAGATAGAGACAAGGCAGAACAAATAAAGAAGGGAAGATCATTTAACTAAAGAACATAAATTATCTACATAGGAAAGAGCTGGGAGCAAAGGAGTTGGAAAATCTGAACAGAGGAAGAAATGTTGAAATGCTTCATGAGATAGTTACTGAGAGTATATAGAAGACTTACTATTAAGTCAATAACTTGGAACAATTTTATGCCATGAAAAAATTAAGGAGAAAAGGAAAGGGGATTTGCAGAGTGTTACTATGTACAATAAACTGGAACTCTAAAGTTCTTCGAGCACTATGTAAATACAGGTGTTCTTTTATAAAAGATTTAGTTATTGAATTGTATTTATCAATTATTGGGACTTTCCTTACAAAACTATTCTTATTCACACTGGGAAAACATTTAAAACAGAGATTTATTTTTTAAAAATTCATTAAGTATGTGAGTTGGTAGCCTTTACACTGTGTTTGGATCCTCCCTGAGCAAATCCACACCTCTAAACTCTGAGTATAACAACAAAAGCCCAATGAGGCAACTCAAGAGATTCCTTAGAACAAATATACTTATTAAATATATTAACATAAAGGTAAATAAGTTTATAAAAATAAATATAAATGTTTCCTTGGTATAATACTTCAGACTTTGAGCAAGATTCTACTGTTTCCTTAAAAAGTTATTAAAGCAACATTGTCTTATTAGCCCCAAGGTAATAATGACTTGGCTAACCAAGGACACTATCATTTTAAGAGACTAAAGGAAAGCACTCAGAGCTGCTGCTCTCTACCCAACCCAAGAGCTATTTGATAAGTTAAGATAAGAAATACACAGACAGCTGAGGGCACTTTTTTAAAACAAGCCTTATAAAATAATCAATCTCTTTTTAGACAATATTTATCAGACTATGCTCTCTTTACTCCAACAATCAGCCCCTCCCAGTCCCATGTGGATAAGGACAAGTTTAGAGAAAACAATATGCCATTTCTTGGCTTATTTTCATGTTGCAAACAGGATCATTGACATCAGAACCCTCAAAATGGTCTATGACTTTGACTGAGTGTCAGGTCCTTAGATTAAAAAATAAATATATAAAGAAAAAGAATACATGAATTGTAACATATTGATATAACATGTCTAAACTTATTTACCTGAATTCATCATAACATATATGTATATATGCATATACATTAATTATATCTTTAATCAACCTATATTAATTTAGTGATTACAATTTATCTACTCAATTGCTATCCATATTAGTCATATTCATATTATTAGGGTTAATTTCTCATTTATTATTCTATATGCAAATTGAGTTCATTTATCTTAGCTGAGACTCTCCTCTGAAAACCGTTCTTCAAGATTTCTGCCATCTTGCACCAATGTGTAGAACTGTTTCATCATAAATTTAGACATGACTCTAAGACATTAGGCAAAGCAACCTGAATATTAATATTTACTATATACTAATAACCTGAATATTAATACTAATAAGAGAAAGCAGCACTTTACACATATTATGTTATCTTAAATATTATTGCCAATTTTACAAACAAAAGCACAGGCTGAGGAAGGTTAAATAATTGATATAACACATACCTACTGAATCAGCAAACCAGTATTAAATGGCAAATAAACCTGGCTCAAAACCACGTGATGCAAATATGTACAGGCAACAACTATTAGCCACACTACTGAATATGCTTCTATATCTTATTTTTCCCTCTAGACTCCAAGCAGCTTTTGTGCGGAAAACTGCATTTACATAAAAATGAGTACTTTTCAAAAACATTTTGTAGAGCACAATAACTACCTACTGGCTTGAGTGACAATATTCCTCAAAGGTTAGTTGCAAGTAACCTCTTAATTAAAATGTGTGTGTGTGTGCGTGCATGTGTGTGTGTGTGTGTTTAAACTATTTACCCTATAATCGATTTTGTCTTGTTTAATATCCATATTGTCTACTCATTTCATATGTTTATTTATATGGTTCCTAGTAATTTTTTTTTAAACTGTTTCATGTGTGATGATGTGTCTTTCTTACCTCAAGTCTAAGCTTTGAAAAATATGACCTTGGTCATCGGGAATGAGATTATGTCTCAAACTACATTACTAGCTTCCCATATATTTTATGTATACTACATGCAACTATGCAAATAGAAAGTATGTGTGTTTAGGGCAAGAAGGAAACTTAACAAGGGAGAAACCAAATCACATTATTCTTATACATTCAAGCAAGCTAATGGTTAGGATATTTTTAGTTGCAAATCACAAAGAAGAGCACTCAAACTGCCCTAAATTAGAGTACATGTTACTAGAATGTTCCTATGCAGTGATGGCTTCAAATACGATTGGAACAAGAGTTCAAAAGATATGGTTAGGACCCTGTTTTTCTCTATACTTTAACTGCGATATGATGTGATAATTTAGATCTATTCTTTATCTTAAGGCAAGTTCTTTCCCGATAGTGGCCAAATTGACAACTTTCTGTGTACATTTCATCACTTTAATTGTTCAAACAATCCCCAAGGAGGAAGTACTTTTTATTCCTAAATGTTTCTGTTAAAGTATCAGGACTTATACTAATCGATTTAAATTGTCCCAGATGAAGGCACAGAAATTTCTGAGATACAAACTCAAGTCAAGGGTATACAATGCTTCAACTGTCCAGTCCTGGGGCACATATACTCTCTTGGCATCTGGGAGTGGTGTTAACTATGTGTCAACAAATGGACTGATAAAAGGGTAGGTGGTAAAGTTTCAGATTCAGGTTTTGCGCCAGATAAATAAGTGTCATAGATTACAAGGGAGCTGTGTGCTATTAATTTGGAAGACAGATTAAAGCAGTGCTTTGGAAAACTTCCTAAGGTTTTAATGGTGGACAAACCCTTAAACCTTTCTACAGATCTACCAATATTTGACCAGGTATACATACCTCCAGGCAATTGAGTCTATCATAATGCTCCTGCCTGATGAGAAACTCAAGGTTCTACAGATGCTTTTATATTTCCTGGGTGATGTCACAGCAGCTGTAAAAGAAAAGCAGATGATTCAATCAATCTTGCTTCTAACTTAATACCCTGAGGAGAGGGAATTCTTCTCCAAGTGTAAGGCAAGAAAAAACAAAGTTTGGGCAAACCAGATCAGAAAGATTTGAGTGTAAATCTAGCCATAACTCAATGTATGAGTGCAAGAAGCTTTTCAAGGTTCCTAAGGATATGAGGTGATATTAGAATCCGTCCAATACTGAACAAGAGCTGAAACCCCTCATCCTGAAAGCACTGGAATACCTAAGTAATGACAAGTTAGCAGGTCATCATCACTTCTTCCAGGACTGGGTGGACAATCTGTATACAGAGGTCAAAGAGAAATTTAAAGGCTTGGTCAACTACTGTACTTCTGAGCAGGCTGAACTGTCCTATAAGAAGGTGAGAAAAAAAAAAACATGGCTAAGGCTCTAGACCATCATCAGAACCCCCACTATGTCTGAGAAATTCCTGAAGTATCTACTTAAAGAGCAATACTTCTATGATTTAGGCCTGTTGGATTCAAAGACCATTAAAATATTGGACAGATAAAATAAAATGTATCGGTATGTTCAAAATAATATGGCATCTCATCCTGCTCAAAATACATTCTTCTGAGAACATAGTGAACTAATTTGCCCAAAAACTTACATTCTCTTTTACTGAGCCCCATGGATCACAACAGGGCACCTGTGGTGGGTATGAGAGTTAATGCCCCTCTCCTGGTGTCTGCTTACTGCATGTACAACAACACTAAGTATGAACCATAATATAAACTATGGACTTTGGGTGACTATGATGTCTCAGCATAGGTTCACTAACTGTAACAAATGTAATACTCTGATGGGAAATGTTGATAGTGGGGGAGGCTGTGCATGTGTGGGGGCAAGGAATATAGTGAAATGATTGCAACATTCCTCAATTTTGCAATAAAACTAAAATTGCTTTAAAAAATACAATCTTAAAATACATACCCAAGCACACACATTTATACCTAATTATTCTTTTGAGCTTTGAACTCTCAGACTTTTTTCCTATTGTGCATATATTTTGCATATATTCACTCTGATTTTAAAAACAGAAGGAGGTTTGTAACTTGCTCTATATCTTTACAGAATATAATGTGTAAGTATATTACTAAATGCCTAGAATAAGAGAAAAGTTTGGTCTGTGTTCCTTTTTATTGCATCTCACTCCCACCCTTGAAACCACATATTGCCAAGTGTATCATTCTAGCAACATCTGAAATCAAACTATTGATTTGCTGAAGAAAAAAAATGACTGTAATTCATTCCAAGGCCAAACTGCAATTCAGCCACTCACAAACAATCAGGAAACCTCGATGAAGACTCAGGAAACACGAGGTCCTTTCCAAACAAAGTTCTGCTTAGGAAATGGTTCTAAGAAAGTGATGAGAGAGCAACAAAAAGATGCTCATAAGCAAAGTCAAAGTCACCAATCTATTTTTTTAAAGGCATTTTCCCCCCACTATTTGGCTGTCCTACTGAAAAGAATCTTTACATATTTGAAAAGATAAGTATTCAGAGGGTGTGAACGCTTTAATGAACTCTGTTTAAGTCACCCAAAGCAATACTGCCACAACTTACTCATGTGACTTACTGTCTAAATAACTTACCCAGAGGACTTACTGTCTAAATTATCAATTCTTTCAAGGCAGGGTTCATCCCCTATACATCTTTATAATCTTATATAGCAGCTTTTAGTGTTTTGTAACTGTAGGCATCTAATAAATGTATTATTTGCTAAACTGAAAAGATGGGGGAGTAGAGGAAGTAATGATATCCCCAAAAAAAACATTTTACTGAAGAATACTGGTGTTCAACAGAAAGAAATGGTTGTTTAAGGTCATGCAAATTTAGGAGTAATGCTAAATATCCCCTCTTTTGCTCTTTATTTTTTTTTGATTTATCCTTCACAAATAATGTTTTTTTTTTTATGATTACAACCTAGGTATAAAGTATAAAGTAAAATAGTAAAAATCTGCTTATTATTAGTTACATATTTATTTGCTTTTTCTAGAAGCTGATCTAGAGCCTAATACATGCATAATATCATAGCATTTTTCAGTCAAATACAAATGCTATTTTTTTCAGAGAACAGAGATTATTTATGGTCTTCAATAGTCTGAAAAGAATTACCTTTATAAAATAGCTTTATAAAGACATTTTCTTTACAGAGCTACAAAAATTAGTCCTGAATTCCTAAATTTTACATTTTACTCAAAATATCATTATAAAGCATAAACTAAGACAAAAGACTGAGTTAAAATTTCTCCTAAATCTTTCTAAGTTACAAGCCAAATAATAGATTTTAAGTAAAATAAAATCAAATAGTCTTGATAGTATGTTTCCAATTTTTTTTATTAAACATAATTTCAAATAAAAAATGAAAACCAATACTTACTGAACAGCCTCCTATGTTTTATATCATTTATACTTCATCTACTTTAATTCTCATGGCAAACTCAGGTAGAAAGTTAATTTCTTATTTGATAAGTACCAAAGAGGCTAAGTAGCTTGCAGTGCAATGTAACATTTGCTGTGTGGACACTGGCAAGAGCCCAGAGACATGGGACAGATGCAGAAGGACCACCAGCATGTTGCTGAGGTTGATGGTAAGGGGGTCCAGCTGGGCTCCCGGGTCCAGCTCTTGGGAATACATACCATCTAGAGGCCTCTCTTCAGTGTATATGCTGCATCCTGAAGTTACTCTTCACAGAATATTGCCCTGATTTGGTGCTTCAATGGCTTTAACAGGCCATTCTACTACTATATCAAACGTACTTCCTAGATGGTACATGGATCTCAATACATAGACCCACTTTCAAACCCCATCACACCTGGCAAGATGCTATACATCAATATGGGTGAATAACAACATACATTTTCTCTAGTCATCCCAAGAGAAAAACCGTGCAGTACCAGGATGGGTAAACCTCCATAGAACCATCAGAACATCTCTAAACCAGACATACTGCCAGTTGGTAGACTCCCAGGAGAAGAAAAGAGAGGCTTTCTGTGGCCAGCAATGAGAAGAAATGATGTTAAGTACCAAAATGAGGTTTGCTGGAAGATAACTGCTTTGACAATGTCATCTGATGAAAAATGAATAGTGTGGGTCCACAATGCACTAAATGTCAGTTGCTGATATCTTAAAAAGGACTGAGTGCCTTAAAATGATAATGGAGTTCCCATTTCCTGAAGGAAAACTTAACTATCTAAACTCAAGAACCAGCTGCTGTCCCAAGTTTCTTTCTAGCCCTTTTCATAGAACTGATTAATTTTTGCCTGGAAAAGTGATTCATTGTCACTCTTAGTATACAGCAAACTCTCATATTGACCAGACTGCAAAACAGCAAAATTACTCTAAATGTTGTACTATAAATAACTTTTAAATAGCAAAACTACATATGGTACTATATACAGTACTACTATATATATGTCGTACTATAAATAACTTTTAAATAGCAAAACTATATATATGATCCATTTGGGGCATTAATACAAATTGGTCATCTTGTTTAAAGACCAACTGATGACTTCAGTACAATAAGAAAAAACTTGAAGCGTGACTTTTTTAATCTAATTTTTTATAAGCAAAAATATTGCACAATATTTCATAATAAAAATTATGAAACATGTTCCACTAAGAATTTTGCAGTCAAACTTGAATTCTCAGTAAATGCATTTACTATACATACTGCAGTATTGATATCATTATCTATTACTTTCTATGATCATTTGATATTCAAGGGATAAAATTTCTTTCCTCTGTCAGCTATATTTGTAGTCGTATTAGAGAAACCAGGAAAAAATTGGGAATAAAATTTTTTATTCTCTCATTGAGCTGTAAACTGCCAAGAGGACAGGTGTTAACCAAGCAGTGTAATATCCTCTTAATGGTCTTTATGCCCCAAATATGGACTATATTCTACACATCTCATAAGAATTCACACACACGGAATTTGTCAACCCTTTCCTTCAATGTATTTAACATGCTACATGCATAATTATCTGAACTTTTAAATTTTCAAAAAAAAATCTGCATATTCCAGAGTTTAATGACTTCAAGGTAGTCATCATTATAATTTTTAAAAGCAAATATAAACATTGTTATTTCTAGGACTATTGTTAACTTAGGTGTTTGTAACAAGTGATTCTCAATTATATCTAAATAAAATAATTATGTTTATTTAAACTTTGAATTGTGTGCCAGTGTTTATATGTATATATACAGTTTAAACACTCCCTCTTCCTTAGAAATTATCAAATCAAGAAGAGTTCTTATTTTTTTATTTTTAAATATGTTTTTAAAAGAAAATTAGGTGGCAATGATGTCATGCACAAATACAAAAATTATTATTAAAGCTTTACAGTTGTGCATGTATAAAACTTTAAAATTTCAAATCATTTTACACTGCATCATAATAACAGATACATGTATGATGGTGATGATGATGACAATGGTAACAACAACCTTACATTTGGGAATGCATTCTTAGGCTAAGTGACTTGAAAAAGTTCATAACTAATGTTTAATAAATAAAGTGAAATCAAGAGCTAGTTTTCTACCTTCAAAATCACAATATATTCTCTTGGCAAAATAAAAAGACTAAATATGTAAATAATCTATCTTTGCTGCCCATGCCAGTGAGCCACGTTTTTAGTGTTTTTTGTTTGTTTGGGGGGCACAGATTTATGGCAAATCTATTGAAGCTCATTAATCCTGAATTTAGAAGAGACTATTAAATCTTAGAGGACAAGAAACTTTGTCATGTAACTTTATGAGAAGCTAGGGTAGACGTGACAGGTATGGATAATTGATAGCCTGGCAGAGCAAAGAGTTATTATACTTTTCCCCAATGAAGTAAAACTTAACAAATGGGTAGAAATTACCGAGGAGGAGGCTGTGTCTCAAAATGAGGAACTGTCTCATAATTAGAAGCTGACAGTGGAGTTGTCCAATCCAAAATGTATTCTATAATAGAAGAGTTTTCAAGCTGCGTGACCCTCAGGCAAACACTCAAAAGAAGAAAAAAAAAAAAGGAGAGGGATTCCTGCAGCGAGTGAAAGATTAGATTTTAGGGCTACTATGGAGTTGCCCAAACATATTGTTAGAATCACAGAATGTTAAAGAAGAAAGGAACTTCAGATAATATACTTGTGTTCCTCTCATTTACAGATGGGGAACTGGAACCAGAGAAGTTAATTTATCTGCTTAATATCAAGAAGAATTTAATTAGGAAAGTCATTAATAAACCACTAAACTGAAAGAAAGGATACAAATTTCTCAAGTCAATTTAATCAACAATCCAATGATTATGAAGTTACTTTGACAGTCTTCAGGAAAACAAGCTTTTTTTTTTTTTTTTATTGCAGTTCACCAGTGCTATGTAGTTTTTACTGAAAAACTGATGCTACTAAGAAGTAATTGTCCCAATTTATACCATCCCCTTGGCAAAGATTCATTGTATATTTGCTATGGTTCATTTAGTGGAATCTATAACATTCACCAAACCTAGCAGTAAAGAGGAGAGCTGCCAGTATGACTTAGAATCTAATAAACACAAGAAACATAACAGCAACCATGCAGAGGCCAAATCATCAGTTCTTGAAGATTCCTAGGTATAAAAGACTCAAGGGATGAAGCTATGAAGAGAACATAAATATATTTATTCATCTATCCTATCATTAATTAATTATTTATCAAATATTTATTAAGCCCCTACTAAGTGCCATATCAGGCATTTTTCTCCTCATATTTTTTTGCTCATTTATATTAACTTAGTGCAGTAAAATTCATTTCTTGATCTCTAATCATAATTTATTTCAAAGGCAAGATAAGAAAAAACTAACGTACTCTATTCTAAAACTCATGCTACTGAATTTCAGAGGAAAACCTGAATAGAACAGTAAATTTTGATAGACCTAATCTACTCTAAATATCTGCACACCTGTCAGGTAAGCAGCCATCATTGAAGTTTTGACATATTCTGGGTTTGGGAGATTCAATAAATATATATCTAGATTTGAGGGATTCAATAAATCTATTTGTGGGCCTTGGGAGTTCAATAAATATATTTTAATCCATTTACACAAAAGAGTAAAATATATATGATTTCAAATGGGGACAAAAAACAAATCAATATTTACTAAGTCTATATTTCGTATAGGAAAATCTAATGTACAATATTCTATTTAATTCTCAACACTACAGTAAGAAAGACTATTGATTGACCTGTTTTAAGATAAGAACACTAATCCTCAGGAAGACAGTATGATTGGTGGAATCTTACCATGTGTTCTTACTATAAGACCATTTTTCTCCTACTAAATAAAGCAATTGCTGGTAAAAACAAAACAAAACAAAAACAAAAACAATAATAATACTGAGAAATTTCATTTGAGTAATTAAAACTTAGGCCTTACATAATCTTATTAAAACCTCCAAAAAAAAAAAAGATTAGAGAAATTTTATGTTTATTATACATGTTTGCAAATGAAACTTGAGAAGGAGCTAATTATTCAAGTCCACACAGTTAAAAAACACTCAAGCATGATTTCAAACCTAGGTTATTCTGACTTCTAAGCTAGTAATCATGAACTATTATTCTGAACTTCTCAAGGTTTCTAGCTTTTCTTACTCTGGTTTTGGCAAAGATTGAAGGTTTCCTTGACCTACATATGTACAAAACTTTTTTCCTCAGCTATCAAACCCCACATTTTCCCTAGCATTGACCTTCTGAAATAATACTACATATTCCAAACTCCCTTGGAACTAGGTGTTACCTTGTAAATAAGCCTTGTCCAAAAATATGTAAGTAGAAAGTGTGTGGCCTTTTCTAGACAACCTCAAAAGAGAGTTTGCATGAATCCTTTGTCTATTTCCCATTTATATCTTCGTGTTGGTGCCTGTAAAGCAGATGTGACATCTGACATTCTAGCAATCATCTGAGACCATATGATCAAGAGCCACATTTTAAGAAAAGTGGAGTAGAAAGAAGAAAATGGCCTAAGACCTGGACAAATTTGTAGTACTGACAAAGCAATCCTAGACTACTTATCTCTTCCATCTTAGAAGAAAGAACAAAAATGTATATTCACTATTGATTTTTTTCTCTTGGTTATATGCAACTGAATTTAATTTAAATCATACAAACTGGAAAAATTCAACAAACATTTTTTAATGAACCATTGGGTAAGGAGCACAGCAGTTAAAAATATAGGAAATTGAGAAAAGCATTAGCACATTATAGTAGGGAATAATTCTTAGAAGGTAAAAATAACTAATAATTAAAACATAGCTGTACTGAAGAAACTGCAATAATCATGAAGACTTCACCAGTAAAACCCATAGAAATTATAAAGAGCAGCTATTTATAATGTTATTTTAAACAAACTGTGTGAGCATTGACAAATAGTAATTAAAACATGATTAATAAATTATAAAAGTGCTCTCAAAAGATCCATTAACTTTGGCTGGCTCTGTCAATTAGGTAGAGAGTTGGAGTTAAGAGTTAATTTATAGAGGTAGCAGATAAAGAAAAGTATTCAGAAGATTCTGTCTCATTAATTGAGATCAGTTCACACTGATTACCTCTTAGTGAAATTTAGGAGCAATAAGTGGCCAGAGCATTCTTTGATTTCATTTATTCACCTATGGAAATCATAATTAATGGCTGCTTCTGTGGAAAAACAATAAAGTCAACATGATGTCATCATTCAAAGTTTAGATAATTACATCATTGACTACTTGATATTGAGATGTATGCTCATTCACATATGATACGTAAAACATAGAAGATATATAAATATCTCTCTATGTAATGTATATGTATAAAAAATTAGAAGTGGGAGGTAATGAGTGATTTGAGAAATTACTTTTCTTTCATATCTCACACCTGTACTGAGGTATAACACAGAGGATTCGTTTATGCTTTCATGTCCACTCATTTGACTCATACTCACAAAGCTTTGACGCACTGCCTTGCGTAAATTGTCACTGCTACCAAATATCTGTAGGTTCCTCAACCTCTCAGCATGCACTTAGGTTGAAACTGGTGGGTCTGGGGACTCACAAACAGGGTTTAGGTGAAACCAATGAAAGCCACTGCTATAACAATCCAAAAAATATCTCACATGAACCTCAAATTTTCTCTTCCCTTGTTTTGGTGATTAAAGAGGCCACATGGCTCCAAGACAGAGAGCCAACTGCTTTGAATTAGAGTATGCTGTGAGCAAAAAGTAAATGTTTGTTGTGTTAACCTACTATGATTTCAGATTTTCTTAATCAGCCCTTGAAGTTGTGTGCTGCTCTAAAAACTAAAGCATGTTGCATTGACTTAGTGGTCAGGCAGTGTGCAGTGAGGCAACTGATATTGGCAGCTACAAAATGTTCACCTGTGGTAAACTGTGGACAAACATTTGGAAAACCCACTGTCTGTTCTAAATGTGGAGACAAGCTATGCACTCTCTGAGATAGTAGATCTAGGGAAAGTACATCAAATAACAGAATGTAATATGTTTTGGTCCATTTGGCAAGGTATTGAAGAAAACAAATAAGACCAGGAAATATTCTCTTGAGTGCAAGCAGAAATCGAAGACAATAAAGAGATTATTGAAAACAGATTCAGGGCCTAGAAGGAAATAACACTCCTGCACCCTGCTAGAGGAGTGTAATTTAGTACAACCACCTTGGAAAGCTGGCAATATTTTACAAAACTGATTATACGTATACTTATGAAAGCATTTTCACTCTTAAGTATATATAAAACAGAACATATATATATATATATATATATATATATATATATATATATATATTCACCAAAATACATGTATAGAAATGTTCAAGGCAGCTGCCTTCATAATAGCCCAAAACTAAAAACTACCCAAATGTCCATCAGCATTTGAATGTATAAACACGTTGTGGAATATTCACAAAATGGAATATTCTACAGCATAATACCTATTACATAACTACTATATATAAAGGGTATAGCCAAATTTCACAAACATAATTTTGAATCAAGGAAGCCAGACACTAGAAAATATTTGGTTGGATTCCATTTGAGTAATGTTCAAAATTCAGCAGTATTAATTGTACAACATTACAAGTCAGCACAATGATTACTTTTGGAGGTGAAAATGGGATAATACCCAGAAGAGGGCATGAGAAAGGATTTTGGAGGAGCTGATAATGTTCCATTTCTTGTTGTGGGTAGTGGTTGGGGAAGGAAAAATACTGGATGAAACATTGTCTGCCATGAACTCCCACACCTTCTCCAGATTTGGCCAACATGAGTGCTAGCAAAGAAAGAACTCAGACCAGAGCCAAGTACCACTAAGATAGAAGGAAAGAAAAGGGCTCACTCTTCCATGTTTCTCGTACTTACTTTCCCATATGGGAGGGTTAATTATCCTGCTCCATCAGCATATATTACTTGTATGTATACGGTGTGAGAAGAGACATATATCATGTTCTACCTTTTGTTCATAAATCACTGGTTTAAGAGGAGGAACAAATTTTTACAAACTGATTAGGCTAATTGAAAGAATTAGAAATCACCCAGACGATCTTGATGGTAGACACAATGACTACATAGAAAGAAGGAAAAGGTAACAGAAATCGCTAGTTCAAATATTTGAGTTTCCTTGATATTTTCCAGTCTCCTATTCACTGAGAAAATAGAAAACTCGAAAATATGGCTATATTTTGGCCAATGGCATGAGGGTAAAATGATGTAAGTGACATCCAGATATGCCCCATATAATGCCAAATAATATTCTAGCTCTCTACTACCCTCCTGTGGTTACACAGAGGCCACACGCTCTGGGTGGCCTTAACTACAAGACCAAAGAAGCCCAAGTGGGTGAGTCACTGCTTGGAGAAGAACAATCACAAGAAGTTCATAACCAGCACAGGAATTTAATGTAAATGAAAAATTAACTTTGTAATGTTAAGCACCTGAGACTGTGAACTCTCTTGCGAGAGCTAATGTTAACTGTACTAACATTCACCTTGAAGTAACACAAAGATGAATCAGACAGACCCTGCACTCAGAGATGTCCTATCTGCTGGGAAACACAAGATCTGTACTACAGTGGTTTAAGGATGGCTAACAGTTTGGTGCTCTTATCACTAAGAGATACGTCATCAGTGCTGTGCCTTGAATAAATTCCTGTTCCACAAAATCATGAGACGTAAAACGATTGATTTTTTTTTTTTAAGACTTATTTTTTAAAGTAAAGTTAAGGAAAGGTATAGAGAGTTCTCATATACTCCCTGCCCTGCACATGCACAGCCTTCCCCATTATCAACACCACCCAGAAGACTGGTACATTTGTTATGACTGATGAACCTACACTGGCACATCATAGTTAGCCAAAGTCCCTAGTTTACTCCATAGGGTTCACTCTTGGTGCTGTCATTCTATAGACCTGGATAAATGTATAATAGCAGGTATGTATCATCTTGGAATCATACAGAGAATTTTTACTGCCCTAAAAATCTGTGCACTGACTATCCATCCTATGCCCCAACCACTGATCTTTTTATTGTCTCCATAGTTTTGCCCTTTTAGAATCCTAAACTATGTAGCCTTTAAAGACTGGCTTCTTTCATTTAGTAATATACATTTAAAGTCCCTCCATGTCTTTTCATGGCTTGATATCACATTTCTTTTCAGCACTGAATAATTATTGTCTGGATGGACTACAGTTTATACACTGCCCTACTAAAGGATGTCTTAACTACTTCACAGTTTTGTCAATTATGAATAAGGCTGCTCTAAACATCTATGCACAAGATTTATTATGGACATAAGTTTTCAGCAAATTTGGGTAAATACCAAGGAGAATGACTGTTGGATCACATGGTAAGAGAATGTTTAGTTTTGTAAGCAACTGCCAAACTGTCTTTCAATGTGGCTGTACCATTTTGCATGCCGGCCAGCAATGAATGAGGGTTCCTGTAGCTCCACATCCTCATCAGCGTTTGGCGTTGCCGGTGTTCTGGATTTTGGCCATTCTATTAGGTATGTAGTGGTTTCTTCATTGTTTCTATTTATATTTTTATAGTGATATATAATGTGAGCATTTTTTTCACATGTTTATTTGCTACTTGTGTATCTTCTTTAGTGAGGTGTCCGTTAAGGTCTTTGACCCATTTTTTAATGGAGTTGTTTTCTTATTGCTGAGTTTTCAGATTTCATTGCATATTTTGGATAGCTGTCCATTATCAGTTGTACTTTTGCAAATATTTTCTTTCAGACTGTGTCTTCTCATTTTCTTAACAGTGTCTTTCATAG
The DNA here is from genome assembly GCA_004027375.1 of Macroglossus sobrinus. Taxonomy (NCBI): domain Eukaryota; kingdom Metazoa; phylum Chordata; class Mammalia; order Chiroptera; family Pteropodidae; genus Macroglossus; species Macroglossus sobrinus. Next base: position 436,154 of record PVKZ01000819.1, on the reverse strand, counting down.
AGCACAATTTTTAATTTTAATGATGTTCGGGCTATCAATTATTTCTTTCATAAATCATGCCTTCGGTGTTGCATCCAAATAGTCATTACCATAACCAATGTCATCTAGGTTTTCTCCAATATTACCTTCTGGGAATTCCATAGTTCTGCATAACTTTTTTTTCTTTCTTTCTTTTTTTTTTTTTTTTTGCTTTGAAGTTTGCTCTGTCTTAAAGTAATATGGCTTCTCCTGCTTTCCTTTTGTGTTAGTATACTTTTCTAAGTATACTTTTAATCTATATGCATCTTAGTATTTAAAGTGAGTCTTTTGTTTCTTGATACACTCTGATAATCTTTGCCTTTTAAATGGTACATCTAGACCTTTGATATTCAATTATGTGATTACTTATATAGCTGAATTAATATCTAGCATATTCTTTATTGTTTTTCATTTGTTACACTTATTCTTTTTCTTCTTTTATTTCTATATTTTCTCCCTTAGCATTTAATTTATACTTTTTAAAAAATTCTTTTTACTGGTTGCCCTAGAGTATGAAATACACATTTATAGCTAATCTAAAACCACATTAAAATAACACTATACCATTTCACGAACAGTGTACTCACTGATAACAACAAAATAATTCTAATTCCTTCCTCCTGCCCCTTATGTAATTATTGTCATTTAATTAATATGTAAGCATTCATAAATACATGTATTTATATATTTATATATAAATATATAAATTTATATATTTATGTATATTATTAAGCATACATAATTTAATATATGGTTGCTATTATTATTTTGAACAAATTATTATCTATTAGATATACAGAAATCAGAAAGACAAGTTTTCATTTTATTTTCACTTATTCCTTCTTTGTTCCTCTTCCTTGCCTTATGTAGATTTGAGTTTCTGAACTATATTATTTTCCTTCTCTCTAAAGAACTTCTTTCAACTTTTCTTGCATGGCAGGTCTACTGGCAAAAATTCCCTCACTATTTCTTTGAGAAAATCTATTTCTCCTTCATTTTTGAAGAATAACTTTGCAGGGTACAGAATTCTAGGTTGGTGGGATTTTTCCCTTAACATTTTAAATACTTTTACCTTCTTTTTGGTTTCTGAGAAGTCAAATATAGTGCTTATCTTTGTTCTCCTATAGATAAGCTGTTTTATGATTATGATTATGATTGTTATTGCTTTTTTGGTATTTTTTGTCTTTAATTTTTTTTTAGTTTGAAAATTATATAGTAATTGTTCAGCTTTTTACTTGTTATCGAGACAGACTGGTAATTTCCAAACTCCTTACATGGGCAACCAGAAACCGTAACTGATGTTTTAAGACATTAAACTCACCCTAAATCTGGACTATCCTTCTTGACTTGCCTCAACAATAGAATGTGGAATGAGTGAGTTTTGATGCCAGGTCTCTATAAAGCTTCTATTTCTACTTGAGACTTTTGGAAGCTTCGTCTTTGGAATCTTGAACAGCTATATGAGAACTCCAGCTTCTCTGAGGACATCAGGCTATGAAAAAGTTCAGGCCACCTTCCTTGTGAAGAGACTCTATAGAGAAAGAAAAAGGTGTTTGACTAGTCCCTAGATTTTCCAGCCCCTTAGCATTTTAGCCACCTCAGCTGTCATCAGACATCATGACAAAAGAGACAGGCCATCATTGCTATGCCCTGACCAAATTCCTGTTTCATGAAATCATGAGTGGAAAGTGATTGAAGTTTTAAGACATAGCTTTGGAGCAGTCTTTTAGATAGCAATACATAAGTGGAAAAGATGCATTAAAACACGAATGTTAATATAAATTCAGTATAAGTACATGTATGTGTGTTGCATATGCACATATAAAGAAAGCAAAATGAACAAGTAGAAAGAAAGGGTTATAAAGTACAAATACAGTGCTAGAAAAATGCAAAGAAAGAAGAAACTGCTGTGAAGGGAGAAAATGGTCCTAGACTGTAAGAACCACTAGAACAAGGGCTAAATTCATCTGATTCACTGTCACTGTCATACCTGCCATGTGACAGATGCCTACAAATGCTGGTTAAATTAATAGATCGAATAAATAAATGAATTATTGCATTTTAGAAGAATCTTGAAGAAAAGGTTGGATTTTCTCACATAAAGAGCTATGGAAGCAGATAGTTGAAAATTCTAGGCTAGTGAAACAGCATAATCATTGCTGCTTTATTTAGTAGGCATTGAAAAAGCATACAGTTTCTTTTTTTGATAAAATGTAGTGTTATAAGAACTTTTGTTAGGAAGATGAATATAGAAGAGGAATCTGGGACAGACTGGCAAATCATTTGAAAATATTGGAAGTCAGGAAATAAGTTTTAAGTACCAACATGAGAAAGTGCAGTTATAAACAGGAAGGGTGCTTAGTAAGTGGTATCAACTACTGAGGGTATATTCACAACCTCATCATTCAATTATGTAGAAATAGAAGAGATCCAGTAACATTTCATGTCCTTTGCAAATATGCAATTTTAGAGTGCTATGATAATTCCAAAGGACATACTTACATGGCTACATTTTGACTCTTATTATGCAAATACTTAAAATATCACTGAAATGTGTAGGCATTCCCTCAGCGGACCACATGTTAGTAAAACTGGCAATACAGTGTCTGAGTATCACATTCTCCTTCCAGAGAAATGTGGGTATTTTGGTAGCAACAACAATAAATTGAGAGCTTTATTTATGAGTATGCTACAGATTTTAACAGGAGGAAGATGACTATACTGTCATCTCTTATCTGTACTCTATATTAAACCACATATGTAATGAGGAGCAATAATTAAATCATTGAAGTGTCACTTTTCTCCTTCTATAGTATTGCTTCTGTGGGCAGACTAGCAAGAAAAGTGTTTAAGGCTTTCTGAAGCCTTTTCCATCTGAGATCATTATTTGCAGCATCTAGAACTATCATTTAAGCCATTTCATTTTTTAATAAATGAAATTTATTATCAAGTAAATGTAATATGCAAAACTAGGGGTATACAACCTGAACCAGCCATAGTTATCTAATTTTTAAAATAATGTCAGAGACAGGATGCCTAATATGTGTAAACAGAGATATTGTCACTGTGGGTTGATGACAGAAAAAAAGGTTGGCAATAAAAGGTCAAATACAAAAATCTTATTTTATTTTAAGTTTATCAATATGAGTGTTTTTTAAAAAAAACTAGCTTCTTTGAAGCATATACAAAATCTCTAATGATAATTTCAGAATATTCTCTAAAAATGAAAAAAAAGTATATGTTGAAGGGAAACACATTTCAGTGATTGTTTATGTCGAAATAAATATAACAATGATCAGACTAAGTTATTTTCACATAGTACAATTTTCCAAAATAATATAATCAATCACCCATGCACACACACACACACACACACAAAGAAAAAGAGAGGAACAACTATATTTTGAGGGAAAAACTAATATGTGCCAAAGAAAAGTATAAATAATAGATCAGTAGTAGGGAGTACTAAAAAGACTTACATTTTTCTTTTTTCCAAATCAATAACTTGATTACTGTTTTCTTTTTTTACAGTCTTGCTTTGGAATCTGTATTTTAGAGAGCCTACATTTAATAGTCTGTAGCACACAAATGACTTGGAATGCATAAGCTCCTGTGTGCATAATTTATTTTTATAACCAGAGCTGTTTCCTACAGATACATAATATCCAAATGGCCCCAGTCACATGTACCTGTACATACATAATACATTTAAAAAAAAAACTAAATTTTCTTCTTTCACTATTTCTTTCTCTTTTTAAAACCTAACTCCAGGAGTTTGACCTGTTATTTTATTTATCTCTTTTCCAGTCTTCTTTTGCTTCTCTGCTTTGTCGTGTTTTTCCTTTTTAGTAGAAGAAAAGAATTTTGCATGACTGTCCTAGAGATGCTTGTTATTGTATTTGTTTCGAAGAAGCTTTTTTCCTGAAATGACAGCAGCACTTACTGTTTTCTCCTCTTGGTCTCAGTGGTTCTATTTCTTTTCTCCACTTCCCAGTGGAAAGATGTAGGTGGTAGAAAAAATCATGTGTTTCTTCCAGGTATTTGTGCTCCATTGGGAATTAGCAAAAGTGCTGGGTTTTATGTTGATCTTCCCTGTGAACAGGAGGAAAGATACATCAGTTGAATCAAGTTTGCTCTGAAAAGGCAATATATGTTGAAACATCTTTCAAATTCTAGATCAGTAGCACATAGCAGAGGAAGCCCTCTTTTTAAAGAAGCCTTATGTTTTGCCTAATTAGTCTGAGTTTTAAGAAGGAGCTGTGGTCAGATCACTTGGCTAAAGTCATTAAATTTAATGAGTTTCAATCTTGCAGTTGTGTCTGGATTTCTAAAGTTTTCTAAGCCTGTACCAATTCTGTAGGCGCTGATCTTTTCTGAATAATGCCTTTTTGGTAAAAGTTGGACACAGAGACAATTCCTACCCCACTTGTGAGAGTTTCTCGACTCCTCTAATTCTAATTGAAAAGCCACCATCCCCATGGGCAAGTTAAGGTGGACTTATTTTATTTCATATTTTTTGCTAAGTCTTGAGACAGTTACTTCTGTTTAATTTATGCCTATACCGAGGGAATATGTGGTGGATAGTATTTGTAAAAAGTGGCTGTACAACGGAGGGAAAGCAACACAGAATGTGTATGAGCAGAAACTGGTTTATGACCTCTTCTGGTACTAACTATAAACATTTGTTAAATTATTACTGTTTTTTTTTTCAAATTTAGTTTCCTTATCTATAATACGAAAAAAAATAACAATTCTGACACCTAAGGTATTTGTGCAGATTAAATATATATAAAATACTTATTATAATACTTGTACAGAGGAAACCCTCTATGGATTAGCATGTGTTAGTTTCTAATGCAGTATGTATTAGTTTCTATTATTATCTTTCTCATAATCATAATTATCACGTATAAAATCCCTTAGAATATTAGAACATTAAAAAAGCTATGCTTGTCCTGTCACCGGTTGATATTTAATTACTGATAAAACTGAGAACATGCAAAAATAAATGACCAGAGCAAGATCACACAGTTGGTGGAAAAGTGAGAACAAAATCTCAGGGCTTCTGTTGTCTTCTCTGCTGATCTGTGAGGAGAATTTAAATAAAACAATGATATCTCATGCACAGTGTTAAACCTAAGTCAATCAATCAGTAAATATCCACTATTAGATTGATTTATTGATCCATTCACCCTGGCAAAATGACTATGTTACTAATCACATTGTTACATTATTTGAGTACATTAATTATTAGGAAGGTTAAAGACACTCCAAAGTCACAGAGCAAAGTAATTAAGAAGCCAATTCAGTCTAGTTTGATTATCGGTTTTGCACTCCAATTTTGTCTCAACACAAAAATCAGCATGGTAAAAAATGGAGATTGACTTGTAAGCATTTATTCTGAAGATAACCAGTTGAATTAAACCAAACAACTAAATTGTCAATTAGTAACCCACCGATTCCTAAGTAACCCATTGATTAAATGACCTCATTAATTTTCTTCTCTTAATCTCTTGTATGTGTATGAAGATGGATGTATATGAACGTGTGTGTGTGCATAAGTAACACACCTTCTATCTTCTTGGTGGGGCTGCAATATGAAATATTTTATAATGTTCATCTAAGAATAAGAGAAATGATTTCACCTGACATATCTGGGGAATGATATTGCTGATTAATGACCGATTATATGTAATCCTAGTGTATTTTCAGTATGACTTTGCCCTTACAATATTTCTTAGGAGCTCATGAAACAAATATTTAGAAAAAAATGCCAAATCCTAGTATACTCTAAATTTCTCTTTTCTAACTGACAAATAAATAAACCAATAGAAAACCAAACAGACAAACTCTGGCTCTCTATTTTGTGATTAAATGTGTTTTGAAAACAAAACAAAACAAATCTCTCATGTACTTTAAAAACTTGCTTCCCATGATCAACATAAAAATTAAAAATGTGCTGTCCCTATCTGTGTAACTCTACAGCTTATATGCTCTTTGCTATGCCATACTGCCTATCATGTTCTCAGTAAGAGCTGGGACAAAAATATAAACCAAGGGGGCACTGGGTAAGTGAAAAAATATAGCTGTGGGATTTCAAATTCCTACCTGCATGCAATTTATAAACAGTATGGTAATCAGGTAACTGAAACACAGACAAAGCTCCCAGAGTAAGCCACTTCCATTCCCATTACTCAAAACTAAACTAATTGAACATACTTTTCTGCACCTTGAAACATATTTTCTAAATATTCCTGGGCAGGGTACAATTTTAAGTACAATTAAAAAATTTCACAGAAATAAAAAAAAGAGCAAAAAAGCCCTCATAACTGGCTAAACTGGGAACAGAGAATCTTCTAACTCATCATCACCAATGTCACCTAGCCTTCCACCTCCCACCAAACACCCCACACCTCTCAAAAGAAAAAAAAAATATTATCACAGTCTGGAAATATGTTTGAGAACACTATTGGAGAAAATGAAGACACTGTACATGTATGGAGAATGGGTGCTTGAATTTCCATAGAACGATGCTTGTTTCATTTTTATTATTTTGGTGTAGTGCTATATGTTCTTAATAAATTCCTCCAAGTAAATTTCATCTAAAAGGTGACCATAATTCTTAATTGTGCAGTTATTCGCATGGTGGTGAACATCATAAACTTTGGAATGAGCTAACATTGTTTCTAGATTTTTGCTCTATCATTGGGTTAGGTAGCTAGTCAGACATGAACAACAGGGGAGCAAAGGTATAGGGATCCAGCCTACAGACTACCCAGAGAACACCCTACTGGAAGTTAGAGAATCCTTCCTGCATCCCCAGAGACAAAGGACAGGAGAACCATAATCTATAGCTGGTTTAATCTGGCCACAGACACCTGCGCAGAACCTCGGATTCATTATATCATCATTATAATACCATCAATATAATGTCCAGAAGTTTATGAATCTAATTATAACAGACTGAATTCTGGGTAAGTACATGAGCATTAGGCAAAGAGTTATACAGCAGCTAAGTGTCAATCGAAATGACCTCATGTGCCAATCACCTAGAAACGCCTGTGTAACCACCCATCATGGCCCAAATATAATTCAGATTCCAATTTCTGGGTTGTTACAGCTCTCTTCCCCGAAATCTCAGACTCATTATACTATCATTATAATACCATCAATAAAATGCCCGGAAGTTTATGAATCTAATTATAGCAGACTGAATTCTGGGTAAGTACATGAGCATTAGGTGAAGAGTTACACAGCAGCTAAGTGTCAATCAAAATGACCTCACATGCCAATCACCTAGAAACGCCTGTGTAACCACCCATCATGGCCCAAATATAATTCAGATTCCAATTTCTGGGTTGTTACAGCTCTCTCCCCTGAAATAATGTTCCTCATTGGAGCATGTTCTGTCTTTCTAAAACATACTTTTAATAAATCTTTTCTAAATCTTACTGACCTGTAATTCTTCACTGTGTCAATGAGGAAGAACCGAGGAAAAATGCTAATTACCTTCTGCACCTTTATTCCCCACCCTGCCGCTGGGGCAACACCCAAGTTCACACCGCCCCCAATGGTAATAACTGTGCTTGGTTTCCTCCTCTGTAAGGTACTGATACCAATGCCTCTTCCACAGGCTTGTTTATTTCAATAATTCATTTGCCAACTTATATTTTATTATGTGCCAGGGCAAAAATGGACAAATGGTCAGTCTCTGTATGTATAGAATTAGTCTAGTGATTTAGTACAAGGCTTAAATTAATTTATATGCAGTACTTAATGCAGTAGCTGCCCCCTAGCAGACTCTGATTAGTAATTACTGACATTTTTTATGATGCTGCATGCGATTTAGATGCTAGGTACTCCACTTGGCTCTTCCTTTGTTATTTTGTGATTCTTAAATTAAGCCTATGTAACTGTTTTTACACCTCTTTTACAGACTGGAAAACTGAAGTTTAGAGAATTTCTCCAGAAGTGTCAGGTTTCAAACCTAGCTCTGATTAACATCATACACATATATAAGGAATTTCATTTGACCTAAAAAGGAATTACTAGTCACATGGGAAAACTGGGTAAATTCCACATTTAGTGAAAGCAAATACCTTTGTTTTTCTTAGATAAACAATCTCCTAGCATTTATTTTCTTTAGCCTCTCAATATTTAAGTGGGCTGGTTTAACCTGTGATGATTACCATTGTTTCCCCCCATAAATATATGATAATAATAGTAATAAACACTAGCTGGTGATTTTATTGATCTCCATGAATATTCATGTATATTATAATATATATGAATAATATGAATACTATGCATGAAGTCACTAGTGTGTTACACTGATATACACAATTTAAAATGCCACAAAACGTGTAAACATTAAACTCTTAAAAATATATGTATGCAATTTAAATTTAACCAACGGGTGAAAAGATTTTATGCGGGGGCAAAAAAATAATTTTCCTCCCACCTTTGTAAGTTCTTCCGGCTAGGCTAATAATTAAATTAATATGGGAAGATTAATAGGAAAAAAATTACCAAATTTAATATGTAAACATAAAGGGGTGCCATAAGAATATGAGATCAGAAGATGCATAGGGCCAGGCAGGGGTATGGGATTTCAGGGGGAATGCAGGCAATTCACAGGTAGGTGAGGAAGTGCAAACATGTGGTAAACAAATTCCTGCTGGGCCACCCAGAAACAATGAGACATAGCAGAGAGGAAGAGTCCAATAAGCAAGCTGCTAGATTTCTCCCTGTCTGCCACATAATTCATATATGCGAAGGTTCCCTTTCTAAGGTGGGTTTTACTCTCTGAATCTCTTTTAAACAGGCAAAAGGGGAGGGTCAAAGGTTCTTTCTCAGTCTTTTGTTTCTTAAAAATAACCAGCTTATAATCAATATCCCAAAAAAGCATATTTTGGGGGTCACAAAGTTTGGTTCCCTTCAATAAACACCTCAGGTAAAATAAATCCATTGAATATAAGCAACACTTTAAAGTTGGATTTTCAAGATGTTGTGCTTCTAGTACCTAGCAAATTATCCAGAACGCCTTTGTCCTATAAGAATATCAATTAAATCACATAACATTTATTTTAATATGTTTCAATTATATAAGTTAATGCAACATACTATTGATTTCATAGGTATTATTGCTTAGATTATGTTAATTATGACCCTGGCCATATTTCAATGAAAAATAATGCACTTAGATAGGCACTTCATCTTTCCACCACCCAAACGACATGTCTTGCTGCATCTGGCCCTGTACTTGGTTTTAGTTTGGGTTACCACATGAGAAATGCCCCATTGGTTCTCAAAGCCAACTTACTTCTTGTGCTCTAGGTCTCATTCAACTTGATTATTCAAAATATCCAATTTCTGAAATTAGATCTTCTTTTTCATCATTCTCTCTATCCTCTAATCATAATACACACTTTATTATTTTGTAACCTAAAAAAACAAAAACAAAAAACAAAAACAAAATCATCTTTAGCTTAAGGTTGCCAGATTTAGCAAATAAAAATAGAGCAATAAGTTTGAGACATGATACAAATAAATAAATAGATAAACAAACAAATAAATGTATGTGTGTATGTATGTATGTATGTATGTATGTATGTATGTCCCATACTTATTCTAAAAACAGTATTTATTCTTTGTTTGAAATTCTAATTTACCTTGGCATCCTGTATCTCCTAACCATACCAATTCACATTCATATGGTGTAGTCTAAGCCCTGACCGTTGTGTTTTCTCTCTTTGTAATGCAAGTGCCTGACTTAAGCTTTGATTGACGAGGCATCTGTTTCAAAAAGGCATCCACTTCAGGGATGCCTATCTCCAATAAACACATTGTCAGTCACAGGACTAGATGAAGAGCCAGGCTGCCACCCTTCCAGCACCTCCTCTTCCCATACCCCCAGCCTTCATTGTTTTAGATATCTTAGATTAATTTAATGTCTGACCATTTGAGATGCTTTGTTTTTTTTCTCTTCCTGAGCTTTACATTCCAGCTCTTATGTTTCACATTCACCAATAAAGAGAAACTCTAGGACCTCACCCTCAACCCCAACAAAAGCAGAACCCCAGGCCCACATGCACACTTGTGCTCCCTCATTCCCCACTCACTTGGCTCTTCTATTGTGTGTGACATGCAATTTCCAGGACTTGTGAGGAATAATCTTTTTTTCTTTCCAAGTTTCCCGATGGTTATTGCTGAAGGCATCTTGCTATTATACCCAGAACCACAAGGACTGGTGTGGCCATGTTATTGGTTATCTATAGCCTGAGATCAGCACACAACAAAGTGAAACTTCTTGAAAAAGAACAAAGAGATCTGTTATTGTTATCTCCACTCCTTCACCTCAAATTTTCTCTGCAAACTTCTTCAAACAGACCTTATTCTCAAACATTCCAATGAAACAACTTTTCTTAAGACCACCAATGAGATGAATGTGGTCAAATCCAGTTGTGACCTTTCTGTTCAAATTTTATTGATGCCTGTGGAGCATTTAACACATAATGCCACATACTTCTCTATGACACATTTCTTGTCTAATGTTTGTGAAGATCCACACTCCTCAGCTTTTTGTTTTACCCATGTTATTGATTGTGATTTTCCAGTTTCATTGCAGTTACCTTCCTGCTGTCCAGCCTCTATTTTTTTGGAAAAACACTCACATAGGACTTTATTCAGTGAATAAAATAGTGAATACTTAAGTGACTTTAAGTGACTATTCAAACTTGTGGCACTTAATGCTATCTAGATGCCAATGACTCCAAAAGCTGAATTTCAAGCCCTAACTCTGCCTGGAATTTCAGACTCTAACACATTCGTCTACTTGAGTAATCCAAGTGGGTGTTCATTAGGCAACCCAAAATTAACAGTACCAAGAAGAACTCCTGATTCATCCCTCACCCAAAGTGCTTCTTTTCTAGTCTGTCTTGTCTTATAAAAGATGCAATGCCAATCCAGTCACTCAAGTAAAATTTTAAAAATACTATATTCCCTCTTTCCTTACCTTACATCAAATTCATCAGGAAAAAAAAAAAAAACTCTAAGACTTGCACTCGAAACCTTATCCTGAATTCTTCCAGTTCTGTCCATCTTCATTTCTAAAATCCTACCCTAAGCCATATCATATCTCACAATGATTCCATTCTCATGTCTCTCCCTATTATAGTGTAATAGCACAGACTCAAGTGTAATCAATGATTTAAGTACTTTCATATCTGACAAGCTGAAAATTAGAAAATGTAGTTATGCAAAATATCTTTTATGGGTAGAGTCAGCGTGGAAACTATTTACAAGGTTTATGCCATTATTTTGAAAAGTATTTAACATCTGTATTTGTTAATCAGCTTTTAAGTTATGAATACCTACCAAAGTATAAAATGACGTTATTCTCAGATTCATAGCGTTTATAAGCTAATTGAAAGGTATACATTTTAATTTAAATAAATAACTATAAGCAATGACCTAGTAAGAACAAATAAACATAGAGAAGCAAAAACAATTATTCATAAAGTTGAGAACCTATGAAAGTACTCAGAGCTGAGAGCATCACTGGGAGTAAAAGCGAGGAGGCAGCTGGGTCAGATCCAAGCAGGGACCCAAACAGGGTCCCAGCAGGGATGCCACTTGTTTTCTATTTCTTTTCTAATTATAAGTGCCCATACATTTAAAATATATAAAACTTAAAAGCAAACAGAAACTTCAGGATTCATGGGCAAAAACAAAGCCAATTAAAAAGGACTAAGTTCGCAAGAGTCACACAGTAGAATGTAACCGAATGCTTACTATATACTAAGCAACATGCTAAGCTGTTTTCCTTGCTGAATCTAACAATCTTTTGATACAGGAACTATTATTACGCCTGTTTTACAGATGAGTACAATTAAATTCAAAACAGCTAAGCAGTTTGCTACAGCACATCCCAACACTGGATGGTGAAGTCAAGATTTGCGGCCAGGTCGCCTTACTCCTGGGACTATCCTCATACCTACAACACTTTTAAAGAGCTTGCTTTGCAATACCTTAAACATAGATATATTCCAGCAAACTGAAAATAAAATGTGAAAAACTGCTCAAGTCAACTCTAGTGCAGCTTTACGTAATGTTCCCAAACAGTGTTTCCTTGAGATGTTAATAAGCATATTGGGCAGAATGTTCCTATTGTCAAATACATTTATAAAGCAGCCGATCATCGTCCCCACTTGGGTACACAACACATAAAGTTCTAAAGAGCTTTTCTTTTAAAATTATTAAATAAATAGAAATGATTAAGTTTCATAAGCTAGTAATATTAATCAAGAGAATTTTTTTTCTTTTAAACTGTGAATACAAAATTAGAAACAGACTCAAAAGAATAGGAATGGCATTCCAAATAAACCACTGGAGTGGAAACCATAATATTTTAGGTGATAATAACAGTGCTCTCACAGACCATTCTCCCAGGCTGCGCACTCTCCCCGGCACAATCACCGGGTCCTGCTGACTTAACTATTTTTCAAATTCATTTTCTTGTTTCCATGTCTACTATCATTGTTTTAGCTTAGATTCTAAGCATTTCTCAACTAGATAACTTTGAAATCCTTCTAAATGTTCCGCCTAACTCCAATCTCATCGCCTTTGAATTCACCCTCCCTAAAATAGCCAGAGCTTGATCTAAGTATTCTGATTAAACTCTCACTTTTCTGCCATAAAATCATTCTAAACTCACTAATATCCATGCCCTAAAGCTAAAACTTCCAGTGAGGACACACCCACCTTATAAACCAGCGTTGGCAAACCTTTCTGCCACGCAAGCCTCCCACTTCAGCATGGTAGCACCAAGCAACCTGTGGGTTTGTTTTTTGGGGGTTTTGTTTTCTGGGGGTTTTTTTTGCATACCTAAATTTATTTGTCTTTTAGTCAGTGCCTCTACTCATACATAAATTTTCAAGCTTAAAATCCCACCCTTACACATTTGCCTATGGTTTTTAAGAGTCAAATTTAAATATTAACTCCTTCACAATTCTTTCCTGACTCAGTTCTGAAACCCTGACCTTTGAACTTTCAAACCAAAATTACTGAAAGGGAGTTACCCTGGAGATCATAACTAAGTTTTACCACTCACTAGCTGTACGACCTATCACAACTTAATTAATCATGCTAGCTGTGTAATCTTTAGCAATTTAACTAATTATATCTGTGCTTTAGTTTTCTTCCTGTGGAATGTGGAGATATTTGTAGCTCTAGCATAGGCTTACTGTGAAGAATCAGGATTATAATAAAAGTACAGTTAGGTCTTTTCCTGGTCCTAAGTACATACATAGTAAATACAAACTGGTGCTATTATCATTTTATTGACATAATCTATTTGGGTTCTATATTACCGGATATCTTTATGCTAAGAAACCTTTCTCTCTCTCTCACTTTTTCCCCCTTTTGCCCTCTCTCTCCCTTCTTTCTCTTCCCATATTTAGTTTAGATTTTACTTATACTTACAAAGTGTTCAATAAATGTTTAATCAAACTGTATGAGAATACCCTCGAGCTTCAAAAAGCCAAAACCACCAGTGTTGGCAGTCAGAAGATTTCAGGAAATTAACTACAGATTTTAAGTTAATTTTAATCTTATTGATAATTGAATGACAAGTTAAACAGTACTGATACCCATATAATTATGTTATACCCAAAGTTCATTTTTTATGACTGTATATATAACAATCATATGATGCTTTTCAGTTAAAATATATGTTAATATATTTGATATTCATATCAATCCAAAAAAATAGAAAGCTATCTCATCTGGACAGATGACTGAAGCTCATACTGGCTAAGAGACTTCTCCATTAAAAAAAAAAAAAAAAGAGCTAGAAACTTAATTTAAACTCTGAATCTCAGGTTCTTACACCTGTGCCGATTTCGGCCACTGCCCTAACCTGAATTGCTAATCAATTACATCCACGTTTCTTCCCTCAGAGTTTTAGTATGATAGTCATGTAACTTGAGAAACTGGTGTTTGAGATACATCCATATATTGCTAATTCTGTTATAGTGAAATCGATTCATTGATTACATTTCATATATTTGTGTGTACATTTTTATACCTCAAAATAAAAACACAGTATCAAAAAATTAACACAAGTTCTTGTTTGTTTGTATAGCATTATACATTTGAAACCTATATAACCGTATCAATCAGTGTCACCCCTAATAGATTTAATAAATAAATAAAAGAAAATTGCCTTACACACTCAAAAGAAAATCTGCACATTGAATATTTCCAGTGCTGTAAATCATGCCAGATCTAATGAGTATCTTTACAATTCACAATTCCCAGATTATGACTTATATCCCCCCCAAATTACAAAATTATATTATTTTTCACCACCCCAGAGACATGACCATTTCTTACATGCAAAAATCAGATACTGGAACAACAAAATATTCATTTTAGTTTTTTTCTGAAAGTTTTAAAATTCAGTCTTTCCAATTTTTCCTCAGCTATTGAGTTAAAACTTATAAGAGGCAGAAAATCCCTTAAAATGTAAAGGAGATTCTCTACCAGACCAAACATGATTTATTAGATCCTATATATGTATTGCTTGCTCTCTAGGCAAATTGCTTTCATAATCCAAGGATCACTGAAACCCAGATTATAATCTTATGCAAACATATGTACCATTAGTACCCCCAAGGAAATTTGGCAAAAATCTCATTACATAATATAGGAATAGAAAACTTCACCAGGAATATCCCATTAAACTTTCCCCATCTCATGGATGTATGAATTCACAGAATGTAGAGAACATAGTCCCCCAAACACTGCATATGTACAAAGTAAAGACAGAGGCAAGGACTAAGATAGGCAATCCCACCCACAGAGTGGGCCATAGTTTGCAGTTAGGTTTAGTCCAAAATATTTTTTCAATGTTACCCAAACCGATAGTGATGCAGAAGGACCATTTTCAGTTCAAAAATCTCTGTAAAATGACAAATTACATTTATTCATAAGGTCATTCAATGGATGATGGACAAAGAGACTTTCTGGCATTATATGTACAGTAAATCAAATTTAGGGCCAGTGATATTTTCAGGATTTTGAGACTTTTTATCCAAAGCTGTTGTTTTCTTAAAGGGCTTGAATTCCATCCAGTCTTTTATAAAAGTAGCATTTGTAGATTTATATTGTAAATTATACAATTAGTTAGAATATTTCAAATTTCAAATAATTTTACAATTATTTTTCTATAACTGGTTTTGTATATGTAGAAAGTATAATTGTAGCTTCAAATGAGTAGACAAGTTTAAGACCTAGTCAATCTGATGCAGTGAGGCTTAGAAGGCAAATTCTTAGCTTATATGTACTTCATCATGAGACATTACTAGTAATAATGCTTTGAGTTTGTCTTTGGATTTGCTGTTTTGTGAGTTTATCTTTAACCTCCAAAATTGGAACCTATACGTTATGGTATGTATTCTGAGGATTATACTATGTATGAGATGCATCATTATATTACCACTAAACATTAAACTCGCAAAAACATGCTCTTATTTTCGACTGGTTTCTCCAATAAGTCTGTTTCACATATTTTTTTTAAAAGAAATCAAGACATTGCCCATATTTTATTATAACAAATGAAATATATCAATAATTTTATCCATGTTGTTCAAAAATGCAGTGGAGATATTTTAATGTTTTTGGGGGAAAATGTATTCACTGTTGTCATAATGTCAAATATTAAACAAGAATTGTTAATATAATATGGATTTCATTATATCCATGTCTTCCTGTCACTTCAGTGACTCATGCAAAGAACAAGTCACTAATTAGTTGTTACTCATTTCAAGATAATTTTGAGGTGACTGCTTTCAGTTTATTCTCAAAAATTTTTACACAGGAAAACTTTAAAACTTGTTGCCTATGAAAATAAGTAAATTATTATTTGATTATTTCTATTTCTTTTTTTTTTTTGCAATATAATAAGATAAGGTTAAAAGGAGAAAATTAAGCCATTTATTCTGTTTATCATCTATGGCTTTGAGCTGCTGCTATAAATATCTACATGTGCTTCAGGGGCCTCCAGAGAAACAGAAGCAATATGCTTTATATTCTATTGCTTCTGTTTCTCTGGAGGAGCCCAATACACACACACACACACACACACACACACACACACACACACACACACACATAAATAAAACATATAATGTTATATGTAAATATAATATTCATTACAAATATATAGTATTTATTGTAAAGTATTGGTTCACATAATTATGAAGGCTAAGAAGTCATCACATAATCTGCTGTCTGCTAGCTAGAGACTCAGGAAGGCTGGTGGTTAGGTTGAAGGTCTGAGAGCCAAAGACCCAACGGTATGGATTCCCATACCATTGGAAAACCAGTGATGCTGAGGGCAGAAGGTCAATGTCCCAGCTCAACAGTCAGGCAGAGAGACAGCAAATTCTTTCTTAATCTTCTGTTCTATCCAGGTCTTCAATGGTCTGAATGATGCAGGCTCACACTGGAGAGGGTAATGCACTTTGCTCGGTCTTCCAACTAATATGCTAATCTATTCCCAAAGCACCTTCACAGACATACCCAGAAATAATGTTTAACTAGCTATCTGGGCAGTCAAGACACAAAATTAACTATCATGATATTTAAATTATTTCTTGAAATATAATACAACTTTCTTGCAGAATTTGGAAATTAAACTGTTACTTTTGGAGTTTGTAATTTAAAAAAAGTTCATCTAAAATCACCTTCTGTTTTAATATACTAATATATTTTTAGAAGATAGATTTGCCTATCGTGGTATCATTCCAATGGTATCATTCTAAATACAGAGAAAAACTTTGACCCAGAATACAATGATACATTAGTATTTTTGTATGTGAATGTTTTAAGATGTGTTTCAATATAAGAATGAAAAGTAACTACCACCCAACTTATAGCAATGGCACTCCAATTTTGTTTCACAAGAATTTTGATGAATCTCAGTCTAGACACAAAACAAACACCTGATGAAGAAAAAAAGAATTTAGTCTAATACTCAATTTCTTATTGACCTCATTGCAAAGACTGTTTACAGGATGAATAGTCTCTTATCATATATATATATATATCTCCCAATGCCACAAGATCTACTTTGCTTTCAATTGGTCACACAGACATATTTATAATAGACAATGTACAGAGAACCTAAGAATGATGGCCTAAATGCTAAGATTTCTTACTAGCAACTGATGGAAAAAAATGAAACCCCAAAATTGAAATACTACTTCCTTAATAATGAAAAGAATTTTGGAAATGGGACTTCAAACAAAACTAAAATTATTAACTTCATTCAGCTACAAATAACATTCAGTTTAACCACAGATTATGGTTTTTGCATGTATTAAACATATTTTTTAAATTAACTATGTTTGCTTGAATTTATCACTCCAATTTTTGTAAAACTTTGCTGATTTTGCCAAAAAGATTACGTTTAATTTATAGGTAAGACAGCTATACAAATTACAATGTCTTTATTCATTTTAGTAACACTGCTATTATCTTGTGGTAGCATATACCAAAAAATTATATTTATATATGCCATTTACTCTGAGTTTTAAGATTTTTGCAATATCGCTGTTAGGAAGAGGCAAGAATTATTATCCCTACTTTACAGATAAGAAATGAAAGGCATACTGAGGTTCTATTAATTGTCTAAATTTTTTAACACTTTAGTTCTAGATCAAAAACCAATTCTCTTCACTGAAAGATCTCCGCACATCACACTAAAGTAATGGTTCAGACATAACTGTATTTTAATGTGACCTTATAATTCTTTTTACTCTGTACCTTGGACGGCTCTAGAAAAGACATGTGGCTAAAGCTTGAATTATAAGGCACTTTAGGCCAGAATTCTGAATTGTGAGTGAGTGAGGCAAAGATGAATAAAAATTTATAAGTTTGTTCGCTGTGGCGGCATCCAGCAGGGTCCAGGTCTGCTGTTGGAACTACCAGCAATGATCTCTAACCAGATGGCTCCTGAAGCTGATGCTTTCCAAATTCTCTGCTCCCTTTCTTAGATCCTGAGCCTTCTCTGAGCCATATTCTTCAGATTTTCAGTCAGTTATGAGCTAGAATATAAAATTCTAGTAAAGCATGCATCAGCTTAAGTTAACAGAGGTTCATTTCAAAATTAGGCAAGAAGATCCTGACAAGTGCACTGAAAAAAGCACAAAATTGACTGCTTTGGCAGATTTTTAAGAAGAGCGCACCGAGGTATAAAGTATTTGAGTTCCAGTTCTGGATTTTCACTTAATATCTGTGCAAAATCTTGCCAACAAATACTCATTTCTTCGGCATTCATTCTACCGTAAAATTGAAAGCATTTGGTTAATGATTTCTAAAGTACTTCCCATATACAACTTTCTATAATTTTATGATTTCTTTTGGTTTGGAGACAGTGAGCCAATATGGTATAGAGGAGATAGGAATGGATCAAGCCTTATGAACATTTAGGCCCCCTCACAAGTCAGCTCAGTCTTATAAAATCAAGGTGTTCATCGCCTACTCAACCTGCTTATTAAACGATAGGATAAACTCACTCCTGAGAAGTATTATACATGTAGAAACTAGAAAGATTTTATACATAATGTTAGACATTCAAACAAAATTTGTCATTCATGTCACAAAAAAAAGAGAATAGAAATTTTAAAATAAAAGCAGACCCAAGGTGACCCAAGTATTAGGTTTAGAAAATATAGTTCTTTAAAATAATAATAATAATATGTTCAAGAGAATAAATGACAGGATGAACATTTCACTAACTTACACCTTTTTAAAAAGTAATTAATTAATTTAATGGAATATCTAAGGAAAATAAGTCTGCAATTGGAAATAACTCAGTAGATAGGTTTAGCTGTAGATCTGACATGAAAGAAAATGTTATCATTTGCTCAATACGTCAGTACAAAATATACTGGCTAAATATGAGAGAGAGAAATGGGTAGAGAGTATAACAAACATTTGGGACAAAGTAAAAAAGCCGAAGCCACATTTAAATTGAATCCCAGAAAAGAACGTTTAGAGAGAATAGGGAAGAAACAATCGATGAGAAGAATTTCCCAAAATACACATACATACACACACACACACACACACACACACACACACACACACTTCTTTACAAAGAAAATCTTGATACTTGGTATTTACCTAAATTAGTTATAAACCTGCACACGACTACTAACAGTAGTTTTAATCATAATTGCCTAAACTTGGAAGCAAGATATCATCCAGTGAGTAAATGAAAAAACTGTGATACATCTAGACAACAGAATATTATTTAGCACTAAAAATAAATGAGTTATAAAGTCATGAAAAGACATATTGTTAAGCACATATTGCTTAAGTGCTTAAATGTATATTGCTAAGTGAAAGAAACCAATCTTAAAAGGCTACATATTGTATGATTTCTACTACATTACATTCTAGAAAAGGCAAAACTAGTGAAAAAAAAACAAAAAACAAACAGTGGTTCCAGGAGCTAGGGTCCAGGGAAGAGAGTAGGAAGTATAGATGGAGCATAAAAATCCATTAGGGCAGTGAAATTATTCTGTATATTACCGCAATGGTTGATACATGTCATTATATATTTTTTTAAAAAGAGAAAATAACCCTTCAATAGAAACAATGAAATCCAGAAGACAAATGCATGACATTTTTAAAGTGCTAGGAAAAAATATTGCCAAGTTAGAAATCTTTCTAGGGAAAATATTACACAGAATGATGACAAAATAAAGGTGATTCTAGATAAATAAAAAAATCTATATAATTTATCACCAGCAGATCTACCCTAAGAGAAATACTTAAAGGTCCCCTAAGGCAGAAATAAAATAACTCTAGGTAGAAATGTAAAAATGTAGAAAATAATAAATTAAAAAAAATAAAAGGTTAATATGTGATATAAATTAACATTGACTATAAAATGATAATGTATCTAAAAATGAAATAAATAAATGTAGAATTAAAATCATGACTATAATAAATGAAGAGCAAGTGAGGTATAAATCAAGTTCATTGCTCTAAGTTCCTAGAATAATCTAGAAAGTAGTATAAGTGCTACTTTATATTACCACTAAATATGCCAAGTACACATGTTACAATCTCTAGGATAAACTCTAAAAACAATAGTTAAATAATGTAAGTCTAGCAAGCTATTTGAGAGCAATAATGAAATAACAATGACAAATAACCTCAACAAATAACAACATGAGAAAGATGAGAATAAGGGACATAATAAGGGACATAATACATATGAGATAAATAGAATATTACAACGAAAATTGTAAATCAACCCTTTTCATGTTTAGAAGAAAAAAATGTAGTATTCACTTAACATCACATGTAGGAATGCTATATTTTCTAGAATTTGACATTTTCAGTGATAAAACTACTAAAAACAGAATGCTATAAATAGAACAATGTCATTTATTTCCAAAGACTATTGATATACTACAGCGATGTGAAAATAATAATAAAAGCAAGATATTTCATGGCAAACTTTGGGGTAAGGACCGTAATCCATGAGTTATCTCAATATAAAGAATGCAGCAGCAAGCACTGCCAGGGAATAATCTCGGGGCAAATGGAAAGAGTCAAAACCCTTTGACTACATTGAAAGTAAAATGACTATTACAATTAGAAAACCATTGTCAGATGTGATTGAAAAACAACGCTCCTCATAGAAGTCACACTTGACTAGTCCTAAATTTTGGGAAGTTTGGGTGAGAAATTATCTCACATTTCTCATAGTTGGAAAGGAATTCTATTTCACTGCTCAGGGGGGTTGACTGGGAAGGCCATTTTCCACCTCCTCTAACACCCACACTTCCGGGCAGAGGACCCACATTTCTGAGTCCCTCTGCTTTCTTCTCCCATTTTCCAATGCCTTAGCGATATGCAGATCTGCCAAAGGTAGTGAAGGGAAAAAAGGCAGAGAGCAATGATTAGGAAGCACATTTCCCTACTGATCCTAGTCGTAGTCTTTAATTAATTTCATCCCAAATGAAATCCATATATTGATCTTTGTCTATCTGCTCCTCACAACTTATTTCTCAATTCGTTCAAAACACTGGAGTGATTTAATAGGGAAATGATTAATCTCTAACTTCCAAATAATAAGTAGCTATAAAAGTTTTCAGGAAAAATTCATCTTTTAAAAATTTTTTAGTTCCCAAAACATACACACATGTACACATTAAACCATGCATGCACATTTATAAATGAACTAAGATTAAATTAATATTAAAAGCAACATTCATAGGAGAGAAAAAATTATAGAAGTACTATTTGAAAAAGCATATGTCAGCACTGGTTGTGTCTGTCCCCTTCATTCCCTTGATACATTTTAGATGATTATACTAGGAAGATCTGGGGTACAAGACTATGATTGAATGGTAAGACCTGGTACAGGCACAGCCTCCAATTGATTAGCTGTCAGTAATTAGTCGTTGATACTCCAAACTAGTAAAGATGAACAAATACATGAATCAAGTTTCAGAACACAAGAGAGCCAGGGCTTTCCTACTATATCCACATACTCAATTGGTCTGTGATTAAACAAGAACATGCACAGTGATTTCTAGGAAGGAACCTAGACTTGTGCAAGTAGACAAAGTTTTCTTTTTTAAAAAATAAATTATACCTAATAAAAATCACTTCTGGTTTTATTAGTAGTAGCATTTCTTACATTTTTTCTCCTAGTTTCTTCATATTTCTTCTATTGTTGAGATGATCAATATTCAGTGATTCTTTAGATTCCTTCTGCTCTAATTTATTATAGTTGCTCTTTCTTTTGGAGTTACAACTTATTTTTTTAATTTTATTGAATTTATTGGAGTGACACTGGTTAATAAAGTTATATAGGTTTCAAGTGTACAGTTCTATAATACATCATCTGTATATTCCATTGTGTGCTCACCCAAAGTCAAATCTCCTTCCATCATCATATATTTGACCCCCTTTACTCTATTCTACCTTACCCTCCCCTATTTTCCTCTAGTAACCACTAAACTGTTGCCTGTGTCTATGAGTTTTTGTTCATTTGTTGTTTTCAGTTTTATATACCACAGATGAGTGAAATTAGATGGTTCTCGACTTTTTCTCTCTGACTTATTTCTCTTAGCATGATATTACCAAGATCCATCCATGTTGTCACAAATAGTAGTATTTCATTTTTTCTTATGGCTGAGTAATATTCCATTGTATATACATACTACTTCTTTATCCAATCATCTATTGAAAGACACTTTGGTTGCTTCTATGTCTTGGCTACTATGAATAATGCTGCAGTGAATATTGGGGTACATATATCTTTATGAATAAATGTTTTCAAATTTTTGGAGTAGATACACAAAAGAGGAATTGCTGGGTCATATGGTAATACCACCTCATTCCTGTTAGAATGGCTATTATCAACAGTAATAAGAAGTTTTGGAGAGGTTATGTAGAAAAAGGAACCCTCATACACTACTAATGAGAATGTAAATTAGTATAGCCACTATACCAATTACCATATGACATAGCTTTTTAAAAATCTTATTACTTATTATTACCAATCAGTCACATTTAATAATGTACACAGAATCACCTTTGTACTTTTACTTTCTGATACCTTAGACTTAATGATATACAATTGTTTGATATTTCTTTTGGCAGAGATGTGTCACTGTTCTAATTTAGACTATTTTGAACTAGCTTTCATCTTTTAGCATTTAAATGATTTAAGTCCTAATGTAGCTTGCTGTGTGTTTTTTATTATTTATTCTTCCACCCACATTAATGTCATCTGTTGCAATTTCTGCTACTTTTTGAAACTTCTGTTCTTTGTTTTAAATTTTAAAATTCAACCTTAGACTTCTTTGTAACTCCCACACCTTAAGCATTGTTTTACAACTTGCCTGAAAATCTTCATTTAAGAATAATTTATACTCCACTTGAAAACTCTTAAATCCATAATACTGAATTTTAGACAATATAAGCTGATAAGACCTTAGAAAAAAAATTATTTTGAACCACACATTTCCAAAGCCCTTAATTTATGAATAAGAAAACAACCACACAGAGAAGCTATTTGCCTGATCAAGTCACACAGACTTTGGTATCACTCACAATTAGAATTTGGGTCTTTGGATACCAGGCTGGAATTATTTTTATTATAACATGTTATTGTTTGTACTATGCCATTGGTTAAACTCTGCTAAGAATATTGACAGTTTTTCATCAATGATCAGAATCAAAGTAAAATTTATAACTTCATTTCCCAGAACACCCAGAATACTGCATTATAGCATTATGTGTGAGTGTAAATATATGAATGCATACAAAACATATATATACATACTATATATATGTAAGTGTATTGTATGTATACATAGCATATATACATATATAGGTAGTATAGTATATAGTATATCATCTAGGACATTCACTAAAATGTCCTGTTTTTGCCATCACTACTTTCTTATCAAATATAAGTAAACAAAAACAATTTAATCTCAGAACTACTTATCGAAGAGCTTTTCTCTTCTTCATTGTATATAAAGTAACAAGCAAAAGAATGAAACTAGACTATTTGTCACCATACACAAAAATTAACTCAAAATAAAAACCTAAATATAAGAACTGAAACAATAAAATACATAGAAGAAAAAATAGGTACTAAACTAAGAATCTTGGTCTCAGAGAGGACTTTATAAATTTGACCTCAAAAGTAAGTACGTAATAGCAAAAATAAATGAATGGGACTATACCAAACAAAAAAGATTCTGCATATAAAATAAACCATCAACACAATCAAATGGAAGAAGATATTTGCAAACAACACCTTCAATAAGGAGCTAAATCTGAAATATATAAAGAACTAATACAACTCAATAACAACAAAATCCAATTAAAAAAGGGCAAATAACCTGAACAGACACTTCTCTCAAGAACACATACAAATAGTAACAGATATATGAAAAGATAATCAACTTTTCAAGCTACTAGTGAAACACAAATCAAAACCACAAAAAGATACTATCTCATACCTGTTAGAATGGTTATTATCAACAAGACAAGAAATGAATGTTGGAAAGGTTGTGGGTGGAGCAGGGAAAGGAACCTCATACACTACTAGTAGGAATGTAAATTGGTACAGCCACTATGGAAAACAGTTTGAAGTTCCTCAAAAAATTAAGAATAGAATTACCATATGACCCAGCAATCCCTCTTCTGGTATATAAACAAAAAAACTTAAAAATATTTATCCATAAAGATATATGCACCTCAATGATCACTGTGGCATTATTCACAGTGGCCAAGACATGGAAACAACCAAAGTGTCCTCCAATAAAGATGTGGTGTGTACACACACGCACACACACACACACACACACACACACACACTGGAATATTACTCGGCCATAAGAAAAGACGAGATACTGTTATTTTTGACAATGTGGATGGATCTTGATACTATCATGCTAAGAGAAATAAGTCAGATAGAAAAAGTTGAAAACCATCTAATTTTACTCATATGTGAGATATAAAACTGAAAGCAACAACAACAACAACAAACTCATAGGCACAGACAGTAGTTTAGTGGTTAACAGAGGAAAATAGGGGAGAGGGAGTTAGAAAAGCGTAAAGGGAGTCAAATATATGGTGACTTTGGGCAGTGAACATACGTGATATAGAACTATACACTTGAAACTTATATATTTTGTTGACCCATGTCACCCAATAAATTTAATTAGAAAATGATTCAAGTCATTTTTAATGAATAAGGATCTTATAGATAATGAAGGTATAAATAACCATGAATTATCATGACATGGGTCCTTTAGCACCAGAATTGAGCTGAATTTTTATTGATTTCAGAAATATGAATGGAGAGTTTGATAGTTCCCATTGCCCCCTATCCCCTAAAAAGAATGTACTGTTTTCTAAATATAAAACACAGGACAATTCCAGTTAATGGACTTGTTCCTATCGTACAGGACACACATTTTTATTCATGTGGGCTTGTAATTCACTTGTTAGTAAGAATGAAAATATAACTGAAACCTAAGATAGTCTTCACTCCAAATGTTATGACCAGTTAATAAATTTCTCAAGGTCAAGCTCTTTTATAAAACTTCGTCATCTATCTTAGCTACAAAAATGAAGCACAAAGCCCTCTCTAACATAAACAGAGGAGTCCACAGACTGGAGAACACTTCCATTTCCTGGAATGCAGTTCTTGTGTAGGTAAGGTTGTGAATGACCCTCACATCAGAGAAGTACTTAAATAAAGCTGCATCGATTAAACATTTGAAATTCTTCAAGCATTTGTGGGTATGACTTTAAAAGTAGTAAAAAGACTTTTCCATAGTAATAACATGTAATTTAGTGAGCTATATATAATTTTAGTACTTGATAGAAACAATACAATTGTGTAATAAAACACACATATTCTAATAATGAAGGAACTGAGAGCTAGAAAGATTAGGTGATTTTTAGCAAGACTCATTGGCAGACTTCAGTTAATACACTAAAAATCTCCCAGACTTTTTTTTCACCATATCAAACTATTTCCCTTCATTTTACAACAATAAAGTATTTCTTTTCAAATTAATCACAGAGAAATATCTTTCAAAGTCTACTCTAAAGGCCAGATAAATAAAAATTACCTCAACCAGCTTGTTAAAAATGCAGAAATGTGGGCTTTACATGTGACATATTATATCAGAAAGTCTGGAATTTGTTACAATAATAAGCATTTTTGTTAGTTTTTCTTAGGTAAAGTTTAAGAACTACTGCTTTTTGAAATATAATTCCCTTGTTTTCTCATTTTGACACAATAAACAGATTCCTATTTGAGTTCACTTTATTTCCTCAGTGATTCCGCAACTATCTCAAATTTCCTTTCACAATTCCAAATGAAAAGTGATTTGAGTCTTCACTGACTTTAAAGAAAGCTATTCTGAAATTCTTAGTAAATTTGTCTCATGTGAATGCATACATGCACTTGATTAGGGCATCTAATGCATTGTAACCAAAATTTTCAAACAATGGTAAAAATTGTTTTAACATTCATGCTTCATAGTTGCTTTTATTCTGAAGTTACAATTTCTCTAGGGATAATTTGATCTATGAGGAATCTGACTCCTGGTTCAAAACCTACATGTGATTTTTTTAGCATGATTGTAGGCAACTGTAAAGACTTTATCTGGCAGGTCACACGAGGGAATCGGCCCTCCCCACACAAGGCATGGAGCACAGCAAAAGCATCACAGTCTCTGAAGAAAACAGGTCCCTAGCCTGCCTGCCACACCCTTTCACATACTTGCATTTCCAATCGAGGCCCCTTCATTCCCAGGTCTCTTTATGAGAAAAAATGGAGTCGGCATTTCTTCTTTTTGTTTTGTTTTGTTTTTTTGTTTTTGTTTGTTTGTTTGTTTTTTATAAATCTTCTACTGCTATAGTAAGTGATCAAAGGCTAAATCCGTTCATTTATGGCTTGTTGCTTTCATTGGCCACCTGGCAACTTAGCTCTCTCTCCCCCTTCAGCTGAGCTCCTGACAGTATAGAGCCACATTCCTCTCCTGTTGAAGAGATTAGCCTCTTTGGTTTGGCAATAATCAGTATCTATTATTCGCCTTTGATTCTGGAACATCAATTTTCTCGTGCCCTCAGCACTCCTGGTTCCCAGGCCTTGAAACCCAGACTGGACTCTACACCATTGTCTCTCTGCTCACAGGCCTTCAAACTGCACCACAGATCCCAGCTTGCAGGGGTCGATGGTGGAACTTAGCCTCTGTAATCAAGTGAGCTAATACTTTATAAAAAATGTCTTCTGATAGATAGGTATCTCCTATTAGTTCTGTTTCCCTGGAAACTCTGACTAATATAGACTCTTGAGTCACAATTCACCATGGACGTTTTGCTAACAACATTTAGCACACACAGCACTGCAAGTAAAACACTAGCATTAGATGTTCACTTACTGACACTTACTGGTTTCAGCTCCAACATGTGAAGAGCTTAAAAATTGTTATTGTTATGAGCTGAACTATGTGTGCTCAAAATTCACATGTTGAAATTCTAACTCTCAGTACCTCAAAATTTAACTGTATTTGGAGATAAGGTAACTAAGGTAAAATGATATCATTAGAATGGGCTCTAATCCAGTATGACTGGCTGGTGTCCTCGTAAGAAGAGGTGATTACAGATACGTGCGGAGGGAAGACCATGTGAAGACACAGAGAAGACAGAAGATGGTCATCTATATTCTAAGAAGGAAGGTCTCAGAAAGTTTCAACACCCCCAACCCCTTGATTTCAGACTTCTAGTCTCCAGAATTGTGAGAAAATAAATTTCTGTTGTTTAAGCTACTCAGTCTGTGGTCCTTTATTCTGACAGCCCTAGCAAATAAATATGCCATCCTTACAGTAAGAGACAAACCAAAACTCTGACTCTTCTCAGACCCATCAACAAACTGAGATGGTAGGGAAAACCACAACCTGAAATCTAGAAGGCTGGAGGACTCCAGAGAGTCACAGCTGAGATCTGCTTACATGGAGCAGAAACCACTAGAGCCATAAACTAATAGAAAAACTGAAATGGCAATTTTGGCAAATTGCCAGAAGCTGAATGGGACCTAGGGGACAGTGAGAAACTCGTGGGAGCCACAGTCTTAGCCCTTCACCCCTCACACACTTTTCTGGCCCTCACCTTCAGAAACTGCCCAGGTTTCCAAGTGTGGGCCGTGCATGCTGCCTTTCCTCCAAAGACACCATTATGGAAAGGGGTGAAAAAGCATAACTTTACAAAAGCGGAGAAACCTGACAAAACTATCTCGGCAAGATGATTACCATCAACAGTGATGCCATGTTGACGGCATGTACATTGGACATGCTGTGATGAGAATGGCATTTCACGTCTGTGGCTTTCCCTCCAAAATTCATAACCTAAGTCTCATCATAAGACAAACACTAGACAAATGCCAACAGAGGGACATTCTATATAATATCTGACCCGTAATCTTCAAAACTGTCCAAGTCACAAAGTAAAGCCAGAGAAAATGTTACAGCCAAGAAGAGCCTAAAAAGACATGATGACTAAATATAGTTTGATATCTTGAATGGTATTCTCGAACAGAAAAAAAGGACATTAGAGAAAAATTAAGAAAGTATGAGTAAAACACAGACTTTAAGTTTTAAAAAGTGATGCTTCATACTTGCTCATGGTTTTCTCTCCATATATAATATGTTGTTATGTATTATACAGTAATATATATTACTTACATCATGTTATCTATTATATGACATATAATAGATATATACATGTGTGGGCCTATATACACACATACATACACAGACCAAAAAATACATTTAAACATTACAAAAAGATATAAAGTATATAAAGTGAAAAGGATTTTTCCTCCCTCCCTTCCTGACCCCAGCCCCACTATTTACAGTGCATTGTGTATCTATTCAGCGTTTCCATACAAGGATTCACATCTATATCATTTTAAAAATTTTAACAATTCAGATTATAGGATACATATTGTTCTAAAGCTTGCATTAATGTGCCTAAAAAAATTGTTTACTTATCATTCCACTAGTTATTGAGGATATACAGGATGAAAAATGTATTTTCTTTCTTTTTTAAAAATTTAACTTTTACAACAGTATTTGGCATCGAGTAGGCAGTAAGGTTGAATGAGTAATTTGCATTCGCAAAGTATAACTCATCCACTGATCATCTAAACAAAGGTTGTGAGAGATGCTAACTTATTTAGAAGCTGAAAAAGGTAAATTAGGAATTTTCAAAAGACAGAGGAATCATGTAAACTTGTTAGGCTTTTTTTCCATATATTTGGATTTTTCGAGTTCAACATCTGGGAACATAAATGAGATAAATTAACTGCAGAGAAAATGAGAACTCTGAACCAGTGGCTTATTTTATTTCACTTTTGCAATATTTTCTGTGCTCCACATTTAAAGCTACATGTTGGAAAGAAAAATACGGTTTTTAAAAATAATATTATATATAATGCTTATATTTTAAAAAATCTAGGCGGAATTCCATGAAATATGAAAACTTAGCATTCTCATAACATTTCTATAATTTTCAGGCACACTCATATTCACATGGTTTTCTCTAACTTCTTGATATGAGTATGTTCTGCCTGTTACATAGAATATTCCCAGATGTAATATTCAGCACCTACCTCATATTCAACAAAACATCAATACCTACACCATATAGGAACACATGGCACAATTTAAAGAAAACCTCAAGTAGCACAGGAGTCAGATTTACTTGGTAACTAAAAATATCTTGAAATGTAAACTGAAGTCATCGTGATTCTCAAAATGTCTCTTGGCCTTTATTCGGCACATTGAGTAGGAAGGAGAGTGAGTTCACTGGCACTTATGTCACCTGTTTCAGCTGCCCTCAATCTTGCAGGCTCCCTCCTCCACCCAGTAAAAGCTTTATTCTTTGAGGACAACATATTTCTCTCTTGTGTGCACAGCAGCTGCAAACATTTCTCTTTCAACTGGCCTCCATTCAACATAGCCCTTGAGGTCTTATCTCCTAAATTGATAATTTATCAAGGTACTATTCTTTTTTTCAAATAATGAGAGTTCTCTAATTTAAATGAACTGTGCCAGTTGTTAATTATGCAATAATAAAAATCTCACTGCATCATTATACCCATAATAATAGAGGCATCAGCTAATGTTAATTTAGGAAAAATTCGAGACATAAATAGAGGCATTCTAACTATAATCAAATAATCTAAAAGTATTCCAGTTGTATCTTGTTCCATTTAGTAAAAGTATAATCAAAAATGGAAATTTTATAAGTAAACCAATAAAAAGAACAAGTTTTCTTGAGGAGTAATAGAATCTCTGCAATGTCTGCCCTTCAGGAAGGGGCTGCTGACCCTCTGTGAGGTGATGAAAGGTTACTACTTTGGAAAGATAATAGGTTAGAGGAGCTATAATGTCTTTTCCAACTATGTAAAGATATGATTCAAAGACAGAGTTACTTTGTGGCTGTTGTCTTAATCTGGAAATTCTCTTTATTAATCTGTAAGAAGTTAAACACCAGCAAATCCAAGAACAATATATAAAATATGAAATTATGTAAAGTAAATTATGTCAAAAAAATACTAAACACAGTTTAACATAGAGCTCAGACATCTGAGTTTTCCTGTAAATGTACAGGATTTAGTGGACATATATGATGTGTTTTAACTTACACTAATTCATTCCATTACATATCTAGCTAGGAATACTGCATTAACAGCATTTTGTAAGGACACTGAAATAGAGGACCAGTTCAAATATGAGACGATCTCAGAAGGAAGCTATGAGGATACAGTAGATAAATAAGTACTAGTGGAACAGGGGGCATATTTAAGAAGGAAAATAAGAATAAAGTGGGTAGAATTAAGAGACAGTAACATAGAGTGGTACTACAGTTAAGAGGGGTCAGTCTAATGCATGGCGAGAATCACACGTAATAAAACACCTTTCACAGCATTCTTGATTTGGATGGAAAGCAATTAAATTAGCACTTTTCTACAGCTGTCTTGATCAATTTTTTTTCTTTCATTTTTTTTATTGAGGCATAATTGACATAAAATTGTGTTATTTTTAGGTGTACAACCAGACTAATTTAGGTGTACAACCAGATAATTTTTTTAATTTAATAAATGGCATCAGTAAATAAAGATCTCTCGAGAATGACAGTCCTAATTGAAATCTACCAAAGTGACATTGCATTGATAATGGCTCTAATGAGCCTTTTCTCTCAAGTCTATCTCTAAAATTCTTGCTGCAAGATCCTATGTTTGTCTTCTCAGGCTCTCTCTACAAGTCGAAATTCAGCATCCCCATCTTTAATTGGCTTTCTGATGACAATTTTTCCATTTCTGAGCATTGCTCGATAGGCATAAAACTGCATTTGATTAAGAAAGAGGAAATGCTTTTCTGCATTTAATGTAAAAGCAAAGTTAAATCTCAAACTCTACCTAAATATTCAATGTCAATAAATGTTCATTTGAACATTTTTTAAATATTTAGTGGTCATCACAAGTGTCAGTATTTTATCCCAAATACTGCATTTAGTGTTTCTTTTGTTGCCTTTTTGATTTATGAATGTTTTTTATATTTTATATTTTCTTGACGAATGGTACCTTCTAAGTAATTTAAAATACTTATAGACAAGAATTAATACATATTTATATGTATGCATTAAAGCCCAACATTCATATCTTAACCTTTTCAAAACCTGCCAACTATTGGTGAATGTGTGCCTTTTATTCCACCAACCTCATTGCTTTCTTGTTTTATGCCCAAGGCTTAAGCGATTAGAGTTTCAAAGCATCAAGCTTTAATGTTTTTGACTGACGCAGAAATTTTGCTTACTTTAAGAATTTTCTTTTGTTAACTTTGCCTTTTCTCATCTTTGTCCTTGTTCATAATCACAAGCTATGTAAGTCTTTGTGAATTAACAAGTATTGTTATTTATTTAAACCCTAATACAGAGTGGGGTATTTTTCAAAGTATGGTGGGGGGCAGCGGGGAAGCTCTGCTTAATGTATGTAGACTTGTTTAACAATCATTTTTTTCTTTTTAATACATTTAAATGTGAAAAGATAATACATGCAAATGAAGAGCTAACTGCAAAGAACTACTAGTGTATCTATAATTAAGTTTAAGAAGAGCTTCTGTTTTTACAGCTTTATGATTGTTATTCAAGTCAATGAAAGCTTTATATTAAAAACAAAGAATATAATTTTCTTTTACTTCAACTCTAAGAAAGGTAAAGGGAAAGGAGAATAAATTTTAAAATTTAGTTCCTATTGTCAGATACACACAGCATGGAGAAGGGTCATGAAATGTGATTATGTTAATATATGCTAGCTTTGTTGGATATCACATAATCCTGATGAAGATCACTAGACTTCGAATCAGGAGATCTATGTTCTAATCCATGTTATGCAATTAATTAGCTGTGTGACCTTGAACAACTCATCTAAACACTGAGTCTCAGTGTCTCTAAGTCCTGTTGACCACATGGCTTTCAGAGTCTCTTATAATGACATTTCATGATGCTGTAATAATCAAAGCCAAATTATTAGTCTGCAATGTTAAAATTTAAAAAAAAAAGATTGAGAGGTCATTTCATTTTCTGAAGATGGCTAATTAACATCCAGTTCCTCGATTCTATAACAATGGAGATTTACCGCTGGAAAGACACTGATAATGTGAAATGCTGCTTTGATTGATATAAAATGAATGATTGTCCTTTGTATAGCCAGTGATCTATCCCAGACATCCTGGGAAGAGATTATCTGATTAACTTCTAGGATGGAGAGGGAAAAAATAAATTTGGACCCTTAGCCCTACGTTATATTCAAGGAGATTAATAGACAATCCAGGGTATGAATATAAGCTATGCTAGAAACTGTTCATAAAAGTGTCCAGCTAAGTTCACAAGAAATGGTTATAGCCAAACATGTTTCTCCTGACATTTATGTTCCCATCTAAGTGAAGCTCCAAAGGGTTCTTGAGAATTGTCATAAAAAGATTCTACATCCAAATGTCTATATACTAGACATTTGATGTTATAAATAATAGCTGTGTATATAGTATCTAATATATTGAAGTTTATACCTTTGAATAATTTTTAAAGATTTAGAAGAGGTGGTGAGGTATAAAGACTTCAGTCTCAGGAACCAGACTACTTGAATTTTAAACCTGGCTTTGCCCCTTACAGTCTATGAAACTATGGGTGTTGGACACCATATGCAACTCTTCTGTGCATCAGTTTCCCTGTCTGTAACATTGGAACAATACTCATACCACTACAGTAATACTGACATACAGAATTAGAATATAATGCTGAAAAAAGCAGGTAAAATATATGTGGTTCAATGACTTCATTTTCATCTTTATTAAGCATCTAGCAAGGTGTGAGTGCTCAATAAATGGCATCACAGTGTGTGGACAGATCATCTCTGTATAATATAGGAACTGTGGGAACCAGTGTGGAAGCTAGAGCAGGGATAATTTAGACTCTTGGGGAGTAGGGGTACTGCTCAGAAACATTTTTGAGTTCAGGAATTCTAATGACAAGAGTACTTACTTATGGTTGTCCTTTTCTTTTTCATAGTAATATAGATATCAGAAAACTATCTTGAAATCAGTAAAAAGGGCACTCACTGGAGGAGAGTAAGATTGGATATTGTAAACTTGGGGACCTTTAGCTCCATCTGCAGGTAGACCTTCTTCACAGAAGGTGGAGATGAGCTTCCTGGAAGAACTGAGTAATGCTTTCCAAGAAGACTGGAGAATAACTGACTTAAAAAGCAGTACCGTAAGATTGTTTTAACAGTTAATAGGAAATTGTCAATTCTCTCTAAGCTCAGGGATGACGTGGTTCTAAGCCTACCAGGTAGTAGGTACCCAGCCATCAGCATACACATTGCATACACCCTTCTCCTTGAGTATGGGCTGAACCTATGAATATGACGAGACATTCATTATCATTAAGCTATGTTATTGGCATGATTGACCTTAAGAAAGGGAGATTATCTTTGGCGATTCTGAGCTAAACAGGTCAACCCTTACAAAGGGATAGTTTCTTTCTGGAGACAGAGATTTGATAGGAAAGAGATTCTCTATTACTAGCTTGAAAGATGGAGGGAGAAGGAACATGGTAAGGACTTGAAAGTGACCTCTAGGAACTAACAGTGACCCTGGACAACAGCCACTAAGAAAATTGGTGACCTCAGTCCTACAACCACTGAATTCTGCCATTGAGCACATGAGCAGAGGAAAGGACTTCAAAGTTCCAGAGAGAAATTTAACCTGGCTGACACCTGAATTTCAGCCTGTGAGTCTCTAAGCTCTCAGCTGTGCCATACGCAGCCTTCTGCCCTACCGATCTATAAATCAATAAATAATCATTATCTTAAGCCACTAAGTTTGTGGTAATTTGTTACACAGCAATAGAAATCTAGTACATGTACTGAAAACCTGTCAAGCACACAGCAGTTGATTCAAGTTTTTCAAAGTTCTAAGTTTCACTTAAAAGCTCAAATTGTATCAACGACTACCACCAGTTGAGAAGTTCACGTCATTCATCTAGAGAGAATGTGTACCAAAATCTCAAGTGTGAGTAACCAAAGTTTTTCAGTCATTTTTTTCAAGCAACAGCAAATAAAATATACTAGCTTTTTACCCGCCATTATTGTTGTACCAACAGTGCAAATGTCAACATAGGAAAGAGGGAAATACTATTTTCAAATCATTATGGAAAAAAATTTGAACGTCAAGCCTCCTTAAATTTATCTCAGGGACCCCTCAAGTGTTCATACACGACACTTAAGAATTATTGGATTAAAACAGGAAAGTACTCACGCAAAGCGAGGGCAACAGCACCTTGCCCGGATCCCAGAGCCTTCCTTCTTGATCTGGAAGTCAAATGCTCTCAGGCTTTTGTACTGATACGAATAATTAGGGCCGAATCAGGGTCACATAGCTTCAGATGGAGACTACTGGCAAGCAGAATTAGAACAGGCAAGCCTTTCCTCAGGGGTTTCCAACACCACAGGACCAGTGATGCTGTGGGTCCCTCATGACCCACAGATACTTTCGCTAGGATTTTAAGAACTCTAGAATCATGTTTTTTTTTCTCAATCAGCCCTAACACTTTTCTAGAACATAGCTTATCCCAGCAATTTAACTTTTGTCCTGAAATGTTTTTATTGTATATAGTACTTGTAATCTTCTAGCAAGTTTTATGATCTCTAGAATCTATTTATAAATATTGATAAAGTTTATCAAACATCATTTTATCTTATAATAATCTAAAAATTGATATTATAAAACATGATTATATTATACATAGATATCAAATATAGGAAATTATATATTTTATAACTTTGCCAACTCCTCTTTTTCACCCAGGAATCTATTTAGGTCTAAATTCTAGACATATGTTTATATGTAAGATGTATGATAATTCTATTCAAAAGTATATAGCCATGATGCAAATTATTAGCATTATAAGTTATTTTGACTATAAGAGAACTTAAGCAATAATAAAAAATATTAAATAAAAGGTTTTCTCTTTTTTTCTTCTTATTTCACTGCTATATATTGTAATATTAGAATTCTACATTATAAATACTAAATAAAAATTTAGGGATGAGAAAACTCTGAAATGGATAAAATTGAGATTCTGGAATTCCTTCAAGGAGAGAAATACAGCACTTGAAGATTAATAGGAAACATAAAAATAAGAGATGTCACATCATAAGATTAGATTTATATCTTTAAGCCAGCATGGACTATCTTATATACTAGCAGATATTTAATGTGTTCATTCAGCTTTTTGTTAACACTGATATTGGAGTATTTGCCCTTTTTTTCCAATTCATCTCACATCTAACAAAGACATCATGTCCTATTCTTTTACACTTCAGGAATTTAGTGCCTCATCCTGGTCCTTGACAGCCCAGGAATTCTGCTGAGCAACCCACACAAGCCTGCTTCCAAAGTGCAGAGCCCTAGTTCATTCATCTTGCCAGTCTAGTGCCTTTATCTTGTTTCAAATTCTCCCATCCCCCTTATGCACCCTAAGCTTTTTCAAACTTGTTTTGTGTATTATCTCAAACGACATTTAGTCGATGCTAACTACATTTATTTGGCAATATTTAAGCCACTGTTTAAAGTTGGTATTTATATCTTGTGAATGAGTCCAAAGGTACACACACTGAAGGGACTGTGACTTAACTGAAAGTATAAAGTTTATTTGATTTGAAATCCTAACACCAGGATTCAAATACAATTCCACTATTTAAAATATGTGACCTTGAGTAAGATGTTCCCCCAAAATTATTTTCTTCATTTATATCATGAAGATAATCTTCTTTCCTATATATCACTTCTTTAAGGGTTAAAAATAACCACATGTGAAAATGGTTGGCAATTTAAAAGTAACAGAGAGTAGAATCTGATTCGTTCCTTCTCATTATCCTTTAATGGTTATTCTTTTTCTCCTGACTCTCCAAGTGTGCTCTGCACTCGGACCTCCAGATTATTTCATTTTACACATGAAAAGTTACACTCACTAATTTAAAAACTGTATCCAATATAATGACTTTGATACAAAGTATATGATGATGAGGATGATGATGATGACACCAAACTTCACACCTTCGGTCTAGATTTCTCTTGAAATTTTGGACTTGTATATCCACCTGCTTATCTCACCTTTAGCACTCAAAATATGCCCCAAATTCAAATACTGATATTTCTTTCCAAACCTGCTATTATATAGTCTTTTCCATTTTGTTAATGGGAACTCTATCCTACCAAGTTGCTTGGGGAAAACAAACAAAAATAACCTTTAAAGCCTCGTCACTTTTTTCGCATCCTACCAATCAAGATAATCTGCTGCTTCTATCTTCATAATATATTTAGAATTTGACCATTTCTCACTTCCCCCCACACCAAAACAGTCCATTACCACGACTCATTAACTGGCTAAATGGTCTCTGCTTTTGCTCTTCATTGCCAACAGACTGTGCTCCATAAAGCTACTGGGGTGATCCCACTGAAACATTCATATCACTTTATCCCCATTTGCAGGCCTTTTAAAATCTTCCTCTCAAAACTAAATTCCAAAAATCTTATAATAGCTTACTTTTTTTATCAAGCAGATCACACATACTTCTAAATCAAAATAATTTTTTTTTCACGGCCTTAACACTCCTCCTTAAAATATGAGTGGTTTGCTCCCACACCTGCATCAGGATATTGCTAAAATTCTACGTTCTCAGTTAATCCTTCAGTGACAAATAAAATGGCCCCTCATAACGCACATTCTCTATCCTCCTTTTTAAATTTCTTCCCCACCATTCCGCTTACTATCAATTAATATATTGCCTACTTTATTCGTCCAAGTAGAATATGACATTCCTGAAGCCAGAGATTTAGTGAGTTTTAGTCACTGGCATATTTCCAGTGCCTAGACTAGTTTCTGGTGCTTAATAAATATTTTCAAATGACAGAATGAATGAATGAATGAATTTATGAAGGAGATAAAACTCCCACATGTCCAGTGAACATCAGCTTATTTCCTTTCTATTTCTTTTCGTAGTTATTCTGTTCTTTATCGAAATTTGCTCATAACAGTAACATGATGAAAAGGGGTGAAAATTTAGGGGCGATGATAAAAAAATCAACAATGAGTGAAATTCATCCACAAATCTTTGAGAAATATTTTTCTCTGAGTTTGGCTTTACACAGGACTGAGCCCATTCTTTTGACACTAAAAAGCATCAAGGGTGATTTTGGTATTTATAATGTAATCAAAATACGCACATGTATAAGGCTTGATGGACATGTATATTTGCAGCTAAGATCCCCAAATATAAGGGAAGATAGTACATTTTATTATCTGATTTAATTACTGCTCAGCAATTACCTTAACTAAAACACACACGCAAACACAATTATATTGGTCGATGTAAAATTTTTTAAAAATCCTTGCTTTCTCCTTTGTTAAATTTTGTGTGTATAAATAATAGACTTACTTTTCTCTATATATCAAGCTTTGAAAACCTTTCAAAGACATGTCTAAAGATTTCATATTAATTATTATTTACTATAGGTGGATACAACACTACTGCTAGCAAATATTCAGGCAGAAACATGTAGCTTTTGCACAAGATGCATAGCAATACTTTATTTTACTGGTCCATATTTGTAGAAGAAATATATTTCCAAAGAAATTCTATACTCCAAAAATACGGCTTGAAGACCTCTCCCCAAACTTCTAAGAAATAGGGAAGGGTCTACCGAAATATCGACATAGACTATGTCTCTATATGGCTCATTTTGCAATTATTATTCAAAATCTCTAAAGGCCACTTTGAAATATTTAATAATCTGTCTGCAATTGAGCTTGTCTCCTATTTTCCCAATATTACCTCATTATTTCTTTCGTGTAGGTCTCTTTACCTACTCCACTTTACCCTGTCATTGGTTGATGATTATTGCCCACTCTCAGGCATATGTATACCCTTTCTACAGCCTGAAGTGATGTCTCATTGCATCCCCCACAGAGCAGTGTGCATCTGACTGTACCGTAGCCCATACTGAATGCCTTTTGTCCTGTTTATGATTGTTGCTCTTTGTTCTGACAACAAAACATAAGCTTCTATCCAGTGCCTAAAAAATATTACTGTAAAAATAAGTAACAGAAAAATAATAGCAGCTAAAATGCATATACTAAAATATACTAGAAAAATAGGCACAATTATATCTATATCCATTTATTGCAATTAAAATTTACAAAAATTATCCCAGAAAAATTACATGAAGTAGAAATAATCAATATAGAATGATACTGATTATACCTAATATGGAGTACAAAATAAAATCATTATGGCCTAGAAATTTTAAAAATAATTTAACACTCTTTACAAAAGTCTAAATTGAAAAGTTTTGACCTGAAAATTTAAACTTTGTAAAATAATATTCACAACAAATCGCACAACATTAAAGTTTGGAAATTTTAAAACGATTCAATTTTTTGTTACATTTATATGAAGAAATGACCACAGAGATTATGTCAGAAAAAATAAACTTTAAAAACACAGAAATAATCAAGTTTAATTAAATGTGCCCTAGAAAATACAAGTGAGTTGGGTAAATCTGTTTTACTTTATAACTAAACTAAAATTGTGTAAAAGTTATTAAAATGCAAAACAATATAACAAAACCATGTAAAAACACTACAATCACATACTAATGTTTTCAAACTCATCAGAGATGAGGTCACAGTAACCA
Organism: Macroglossus sobrinus; assembly: GCA_004027375.1. NCBI lineage: Eukaryota > Metazoa > Chordata > Mammalia > Chiroptera > Pteropodidae > Macroglossus > Macroglossus sobrinus. The sequence continues at coordinate 397,251 of PVKZ01000819.1, read as the reverse complement.
AATAGCCTGAAATCCTAGATACCATGAGGTTGACCCAGAAGAAAAAGAACATGATACTGACTCACCTAGGCATTGGGAGAAATATAGCATCTCCACTCAAGTAGGTAAGAAAAATAAACTAAACTTTTTAACAAATTGCTAAAGGTTAAGTGAGGGCTAGTGAGACAATAGAGAAACTCTGAGTATAGTAGATTCATGGGGATACTGTATCTTCTCACGAGTTTTCTCCTTATGTTATGTTCTTAGAAGGAAGGCATATTCATCCCACATCAAATAGACAGAAGAATATACTAAGGACAATTAAACAAAACAATGACATTCTGAATAGAAAAAAAATTAGAAAAAAATCAGTGATACTGTAATTTGGCTCTTTGTAAAGATCAATGAAATTGATACACCTCTAACTAGATTGATCAAATAAATTAGAATAAGTTAAAATTAAAAGAGAAGACATAAATTACCAGTATAAGAAATACAATATAGAGGGCATCACTTCAGATCCCATAAGCATCAACTACGAAAAGGTGATACAAAAAGGTGATATATGAACAATCCTATGCCTATATATTTGACAACACAGGTGTAAGTCAACAAATTCCTTGAGCAATGCAAACTAAGGAAGTTCATAGAGTTCATGCATATATATTATATTGTATTGCCTTATATTATATGTTAATATATTATGTATACATATTTTACTTTTCAGTATTTCACATTCTTTATTAGGGCCTTTCAATGAATTTTACCCAATAAAAATAAAAACACAGATTCAAGCAAAAATCTATACAGAACTGTTTATAGCAGCAATATTCATAACTGCTAAAAAATGCAAACTGCCTCCAGCTACTGAATAGATTAAGCTGTGGAAGACCCAGACAGAATACTATTCCAAAGCAATAAAAAGAAATGAACTACTCCTGTGCCTTCAAAATAGGTAAGTCTCCAATGATTAAAGCTACATAAAAGTTTGGCTCAATAAACACAAACACACAATAAACACAAACACACACTACACACATACATGTATTGTACATGATCCTGGAAGCAGACTGCTTGGCCTAACTTCTGTCATATAATGCCCTCTGTCATCATCAAGTCCTCTAGTGCCAAATAGAAGAATATAATGAACATACCATCAGAAAAACATGGAAATGTTCTTACTAAAACCAGGAGGAAAGTATAATGTACATTTAAATATGTATATATTTAAATATAGAGAGAGAGGGGAGAGAGCCAGTGATATTGAAATTGGTTTTTTGAAAAGATCAATGAAATTGATACACCTTAACCAGACTGATTAAATATATTAGTATAAAATAAGACATGAAGATGTATATATATGTTTTTTCTATGCTTATTAATAACTGACATCCACCAAAAACTACACCAAAAAAATGCTTAAATCTTCTGTGGAAATTGGTATGATATCTTAGAGGCACATTTGCTGAAGGTTTCCTTATAGTCAACCTCATTTGAGCCTATTTCTTGGATATTTGATACTTATTAACCACTTTTTCTGTTATAGTACCTATATAATGAAAAAGTGCTTTAATGAAAAGTAGAGTTTAACTAAAGGATATGTTTAATATTACAACCTGTTCATAGGAGCATAAAGACATTAAGTAGATTTATATATCAACTTTTACTCAGGTATTTTTTACTCTTTCAGTTTTCCTATATTCCTGTAAGAAACTGAGATAAAAAGGAGATATGTCACATGCATGGCACATCTAAGTGATGTATACAATGTAACTCTAATGTTTGTATGAAGTACTTTCTGAAATACATGGAAAATAAATAATTAATAGTTAAATAAAATTGATGCTACATGTAGAGTGGCATTTTACAAATTCTGGCTTCAGTCTGGTCTGATACCTATGACAAAGAACAGATTATGGCGAGCTGAGTTCTTAGGGAGAGTGGGATCCCAGCCCAGCTGGATCCAGAAGGAGTTTACAGTTATTTTACACCTGATGCATGGGTGCCTGGATGGAACACATGAGAATGCATAGAGCGATACATTATTCCAGCAGGAAGCAGCCTTAGGAAGTCACTAAAAAGCCACAGGAAAGGAAAAATCAATTTCAGAGAAAGTCACTAAATCACTAGTATTCTTTTGTATGATTTCCAGAAAAATGCAACCAGTGAATCTTGGTGAGAAGAACTAATTAATGTTTATTGAACACCTTACTATTAAACAAGAGATTGACAGAATTATTTTACTTAAGTTGTACTCACAAGAGCTCTGGGAGTAAGGTGACATAATTTCCATTTAATTCAAGGAGAAATTAGGGCTCGGTGACCTTTAACCTGTCACATGACCTTAAGGCCCATTAAGTGAATAAGCCAGGCTTTATACTGATATTTTACTGATTCTGCTCTATCAGGTTGCCATTTTACAATTATCATATTATTATTTCATTATATATTATTTCATTATTTATCATGAAGTACTCACTATGGCATTGCAAAGTTTATTTCTCAGATTGTGCAGAATATCTTAAAACCCCAGAACGTATTCCCATAAAACTCTTTCAGAGTAACTATTTTAATTTGTATGATTTTTTTTTAAAAAGTAAATTTTTTTATTACTAAATGTCCCTGAAGCCATTTCTACATAACACAAATTGAAGTAGAGACACCAATTACCTTCTGTTCTAAAAATATTTCAGAAGCCTATTCCAAAAACACAGATCAGCATATTCGCTTTGGGGTCTTGACATCTGCAGAACGACCACCGCCTTGCTGAAATTCTATCAAAAGTCATTGCTAATAATAAGCACTCAAGAAATTCATAAACGGCCAAAATTTAATTTCCATCCTCCTTGAATTAGCTGCTCAGATTTTATTTTTCCTCAGCTGTGAAAAATACACTTTTAAAAGAAAGATATTAGAAATTGTTTTGCTTTACATTTCTTATCACAGATCCATGAGGGTGGATCAGAGCTCAGTAGAATCACCAAGGATATTGTACTCCCTAAAAACGTGAATTCCAACTGAAATGCAAACCTTGCAAAAATGTTATTAAAAAAATAAAAGCAAAATAAGACAGGGCTAAAATTCCCATTGAAGGGGACCTTCACTGAGACTCTTCTGACATATTTTAGTGTCTTCTACTTTGAAGGAGTCAGTACAGGACAGACAAGGTAAGACTGCAGAACTGAAACTGATGCAAGAGATTAAAAACCAACTTGAAGAAAAGACAAAATATAAATCCTGCCTCTGTGATATGTCTAATAATTTTTATGTATGCAATGTAGCAAGGGGAAAATAAATATGAGCTGTTTTACAAAGCTAAAGAGAAGTGAAGGCTATAATAACAAGCATTAGTGATGATGCCCATATATTTCTCTAAGGCTTTTCATACAGATTGAGATGAGCCACATAATAGAGTCAAAGTAAATAAAATCTCTGCTGTTGCTTGTTGGCTGTGAAGTGGGGGCAGTTCTGATGGAGAGAAAGCACTGCATTCCCGAAATATCCCATTTAAATAATTGAGGACACCTGGTGTGAGAGAACGATGGCCAATTTTTGCTGATTTCTTTTTTGTTTTGTTTCTCCATTTTTAGTGAACTAAGAAAATTAAATGTGATTATACCTGCCAGTTACATCCTCCAAGAAGGTAAAACTGTTTATTTTGAAGAACAGTATAAAACTACTTGGTTTACTCATCACTTAGGTCATTATGGGTAATTTATATCTAGTATAATATAACTAATTTTTTTACTTAGAACATAATTTTCCTCATATGAATACTTTTTCGCTAGGTGAGGTAAGGAGTTAAATTATGGAGTTCTCAAATATAAAAAACTTACCCAGCACAAATCTTCAGTGATTATTTTATTTTAGAACTTATTAAACAAATTTGGAAAGCACTATAGTTCCTCTAAAACATAGTCCTTTTATGTTTATTGCAACTTTGCTTTTAATTTCAAGTCTTCTAAGAATTTAACTATTTAAATCATAATTGGTCTTAATGCTTATTTATTCTAAGCACCTGTGCACATACAAAATAAATAGATATGAACATATGTGTGCAATATATGAGTATATACAATCTATATGAGTATATAATACATAACACATCTCTATGGATACTCTTGCTTCTGTCCTCAGGAAGCTTACGTTAGGAAGTGAGATGTGTATTTATCAAGTAATTAAAGAACATGACATGTTGCGTGCTGGAACCTACAAAATGCTCAAAGACATAGGGCAGGGTGCTCCAACCTAGCCTTGCATAAGAAAGACGGTCCTTAAGGTCATTTTAAATTGAGGACCTAAAGAAATGGGAGCAGAGGGAATGACAAACACTTTTCAGGCTAAAGAAATGGCATCCTCAAGGAAAAGATGTGCAAGTGAAATGACACACTCCAAGAATTAAGAGCATTTCAGAATTACTGAAGAGGAAGATCAGTCCAAAGTTTGGTGAGAGCTAAGACTGGGAGGTCGGGGAGGAAGCAAAGCGTGGACCATGTGTTATATAATTGAACTTTATTTGTAAGAGGATGCTTTGGAGGTAGTAAAACAAGCAAGCACTGTGATCAAAAAGTCGTTTTGGAAAATTATTCTCAAGGAGATTGGGTGTCCAGAGCAGTGATAAAAAGAAGACAGACAGCAGTATATAGAAAGCTGCTGTAAGAGTAGGAAGTAGTAATAATATATATTATAGAGTGAGAATCAATGCAGAATATTTGATACATTTGGGAAGAAGAGGCATGATTAAGGGAAAATATCAAGGGGAACTGGCAGGTGCTCTGCTTGTATGCATGCGTCAGTGTATGTTTTAATCAGCATAATTCAGACAGTAGTTAAATATTTCAATAATAATGGTTTGTAGAGATCATGATATTCCAACTGTCTCTTGATACAAATCAGTTTGTAACTTCAAGATGAAATCACACTTCACATACTTCAATGTATTCCTTTTAGCTCTTTTGATAGTTTTTCTCAGTTGCATTCATATCTTCATACAATATTCATACTATAACTTGACGTCCATTTCAGAGGCCAGAGTTGGAGAGCCACTTCTTCTTCCACACGAAGCGGCTGGCCAGGTTGAGAGGTTTTTCTTTTCTACTGTCTTCAAGTGTGTGAGGTTGCAATGCAGCCACCTTCTGGTTTGGGCTTCCAAAAAAACCATACCAGACTGACCCAATGTAAATCATGCTCTGGCATTTTTCTCCTCTTACAGCGGATCCCCCACCCAGATGGTCAGAGATGTAAGATGAGAGAGGTATACTTTTGCTTTGGTAGTGGGAATCTTAGCTACTTACTCACACAGCTTTCGTGCGGTTTTTTGATCCTGTTTTTTCTCAGTTCTGATGCACTTCTTCCATCACATAATAAATTGCTTGTGGGCCCATCTGACCTTTGTGGATCTGACAGAACCCAAACAATAATGGGAAGCTCCAGATATGTGGTCATTTGGTTTTTCTTGGCCAAGCATTCTGCCTTTGCCATGGCCCAGCATTCTAGAAGCTGTTCTGTGAAAGACAAATCATTTTACTGCAGGTGGCATGGCTCTGCTCTACAACCTGAGTATTGCAAAGCATCATGGGACATCAATCCCCAACTCCAACCTCAATAGTTCTAAAACCACAATACTGCTACAAAGCCATCCTGGACTGCAGGGTCCTCTGGGGAAGAACTAGAGAAATCATTTTCATGAATATTTTGCGACAATGCTATGGAGTTCTTTCTCCTGGAAATCTAGGTTTCCCTTTAGTCAGCGAGTCTGGGTTGCAAACTGGCTGAGTTCTGTTTTGGGGACATCTGCTCTCAGTTTTCTGTTATCTATTTGTGCTTGTATCTTATTGGATGAATACATATTGGCCTCTATTATTTCAGAAACCTATTCTCTATTAAAAGAGTAATAATATTAATATTATTGAATCCCATTGATATTATTACTATCAGGCAGTCTAGCTCTCTAACGGTTTCTCCTGGATTTATAGCCCTGGCTTACTCACTGCTTTTGGAGTTTTTGTTTTTCCCAGAGAACAATTATTCTTTAGTTTTAGATCTCAGAGCAGATCAACCTACTTGGATGACCCTTATGTTACAGAACTCTCTAAATTTTTAGGATTTGTTGTTGTTGTTGTTTGTTTGTTTGTGTTTTCTGTGAAACCCTCCTCAGTTCTCTTTTCAGCCCCCCTGGAGGTACAAATTAGACCTAGATCATTACACTTTGTAGTGATTCTGCTGTGACTCTGACCTACGTGTCTCTTATTGCTGTGGTGAACGGTGACCCTTCCAGGTGTTCCTGAGCTGCACACTCACAGGTGGGAATCTGGCCTTCATGTTTCCACTCCAGCACTGACACATCTCTTTAACACATGCTTTCTCCACGTGAGAGAAATTCAGCATTCAGCTTTACTTCCCATGGGCCATCGCTTTTTCCTTGCTTCTGAGGGCTACACGGATGGTAAGTTCGCCACATACCGTAGAGTCCTAGGAGGACTAAGTATAAAAATGAGCACACTGTCCTCTACCTAATCATATAATCCAGCCTCTTTGATCAGTCACCCTGGGCATCCTTTCCCGCCCCCACACCCCAGGATCCTGCCAGCACAGCATAGTTAAGTCTGTGACCTCCTGAGGTCATAGCCCCTTCTTCTCTCCCTCATTTGGCTCGACATGTGCCCACCTGGATTAGCCAGCAATTTAACAAAAAGGAGAACAGGAGGGCATATCCTGAGGGAGGCATGTTGTCTGACAAGGGAAAGACTTTTCAATTGTTTTCAAGACATGGAAGTAGTGCTAACTGGAAGTTTCAGTGCCAGCAAGTGATTCAACATTTGGGGAAATCCATCTAAATGACCCTATTTCTATTCATTTTCTAACTAAGTCTCTGACCTTGTCATAACAGACACCTTTGCTTGGGCATTTACCATACTTTGGAATATGGCCACTCTGTTAAGTTATAGGCCTGGTCCTGTTTCTCTGCTCTCTGTTTAGAAGGTGAGAACTTCTTTTGTAAAATACCAGGAAGGCACTCCGGCTGTCACACTCAATTTTTAATTGCTCATTAGTCCCTAGGGTTCTTTTGTCATCTTTACCTAGGTGTCAATGGCACTTAGCAGTAGCCTTCCAATCCCATTGTCTCACTCTTTGCTTGTAAAAAAAGAAAAAAAGAAAGAAATCTGACAAAGGACAATAGCTTGTGCATTCCCTTCCACCTGCACATCATCCAAATTCACAGTCAGTGAGAGTTTTAACAGTTGAACTGCTACCTTGTGCCAGGCGATGCCTTCCAGGTTCCGCCTACTACGAGTGACTGGGGCGCAAAGTAATTCAGCTCTGTAACAACTGTATCACTCCCTTTCTTGAACCAAGTCTGGCATTAGCTATTATGCGTTATATTCCCCAGAAGCAGAAGCTGAGATGGAATATGGTATATAAGACCTTTAGAAGGGAACAGCGCTTGTGGAAAGGAGGGAGAGAAAGCAACTCTGGGTAGAGGAAAAAGTCTAATTATGTTGCTGGACTAAAAAAGCCAGAGCTAATTCCACAGAGAACTCTGGAGCAAAAATGGCCCACTGGAGGTCTCCTGTGTTGGACCAAAGTGCCTGGGTCTTTAAAAAACCCCATCCTGTATCAATCACTGAATATGGGCCACTTGGTGTAGAGCAAGGTGCTCTCTAGCTGAGACAAAGAACTGGCATCTGGAGACTGTGTGCTGACACCTGTACAACACATCCTTTCCTGAAGGGGGGTCTGGAAAGTGCCTGCTATGCCCACCACACCCCTCTCTTGCTCCTCCTCTCTGAGAAAGCATCTTAATGCATTTGGGAGTGAGCAGGGAGGGAGTCACAGCAAGTTAAGAAATTTTTTCAATTTGTCTGAGGGGCACACAGAACTCTTCTAACTTCATTGGATCTGGGTACCTTGTGAGACTTCGATGACGAGGTTGGTTTTTGATAAAACTCATGATCTGGAATCTTTTGACTTGACCCAGTGTCGGCAATCTACATCTAGCAGCTAACTGTAATCTTGGCTCTTTCTGTTACAGAGTCTACCTCCTATCATCCATCTGCCCCATGCCTGCTGCTTTACCACACGCCTCCAGGTTCCACTTGGTTCACCACTTGGTTTACTGCATCTGTTACCTAGAAAAACCCTGGGACTCCTGCTGGCTCTCAGATTTGCTGCTTTTGAAATTCAGCATCATGGTGTAGCTGTGGCAGAAGGCGCTACTCTTTGTTCACTAAATATTCCTGTTGATCCACTATACTTCCCAACGTTGCAGTTAGATTAGGTTATGTGACTGGTTTCGTCCAATAACATAAGAAGAAAAGATATGAGTAACCTCCAAAATGAGGCATTGAGAAGGCCATACAGAATTCTCCAGAACCTTTTTTCCTTCTAAAGTAATTAAAGAATCTGTATGTCTCCAGGGATGCGGCCTCCATCCATTGTTTCTGGGTGATTGTATGGCTTAGAGACACGAATGCATCGCATGAAACATGAGTGAGAAATAAATTTTTGCTGTGCTCAACTACTGGACCATGATAATTGCTTCTGAATGCAGCTTAGTCTGTCCTGACTGAATACACAACACCACAAGGAAAGTGAGACCAGACTGTGAGAACTAAACTGCCTCCTTTTGCCAACCATGCCAGTATGGCCATGCCTCCGACTGGTTGAGGTGAGGGTTATTTGGGGGGTAAGACAGTTCACAATCCATACCCTTCTGAATGGGAAATGGGGAGAGTTCCTGCTTTCCATGTTACCTTCAGTGTATTTAATATTGACATCACTAAATCCTGGTTCTGTCCTAGAGAGTGAAACGCCAGCACCGAACAACCTGGCATACATAAAACGCTATGAATAATGCCTCGTGCAGAGTAAGAGTGGTGTTAACTCACTAGACTCTAGAATTTAACTTTTTGAGAGATTTCCGTGCATTTTATTCGGTGCTTTTACCTTAGTGCCTGGAACCCTGCCTAAACCATAATATATGTTCAATTAGTATGTGCTAAATGAATGATGAATGAACAAATGTAAATATTTTATTTCCCTCCTTCCTCTCTGGGTCTCTATCTTTACTTCTTTCAACAAATTCACTCTCCATGACCAGAGAGAAACAGATACTTTCCCTTGACTTTCTCTTTCCTGCCAAAGCTCTAACTTCATCGCTACATGTTATTGCCCACTGACATCCCCGATACTTTATGGAAGGAATGTGCACTTAGGTTAGTCGAGCCTGCTGTCCTAATTGAAGAAAACGCCCTACCTATGAGTTCAAATCCCACACAGAGATGGAAGGCAACAAGATGACAGGGATGCAAGGTGAATGCCAACACAGTTGCAAACTGCTCCCCATCACATGCTCTTCTACCTTCACAGCACCAAGCTGGTAATATTACCTCCTGTTCTGTGCTTAATATCGAAAATGTTGTAAATAAGGTTTACATTATTAGAATTTTATTAAGACATTTACTATAGAACCAAGTGACCAAGTGTCTATGTCCTATGACTGCATTTATCTGTATAGTTCTGTTTTTCTCTTATTATCTTTCGTGCATTTTCTACCTCTATTATTTTTTAATAATGCTATCAAAACTTTAGATTTCTCCTTTGTTTTCCACACACGTGTCTTAAAATTTTTTCTTGTCTCCCTGCTTTCATCCTTTACCTGCTCTGATCACTTTCTAAATTAGATTCACACCTGTTTTCCAAGGACTTCATGTCACTACTCTGATATGTTCCTTTGTGGTTTATATCCCCTGTCTTTTTATGATTTTCTTCCAGCTTTTTCTGGAGCACATCCTCAAATAATTCCCTGAGAAAGAACAGGAGAGTAATAAACGGTCAAAGTATTATCCCATTGAGTGGTGATGGAATTGTAAGTTAAAAACACTCTCATCACAGAATATGAAAGGTGATGTTCCCCTACTTTTAGTTTGGTTTAAGAAATTTCAATTCCAGTCTGATTTTCTTTTCTTTTGAGCTGAATCTATGATCTGTTTTGTGTTCAAGTGCTTTGTGACGATTTCTTTAGATGTGTTAAAATTTCAAAATGCTGTAAATAGGTGTGGTTCTTGATCATTTATTTTGTTTTATTTTCTGAATATTTAATGAGACATTCCTGCCTGAAGTAAATGTTTTTCTTCAGTTCCAAGAATTTCTATTTTATTGTTTTTGTGATACTTTCCTTTGGTCCATCTTATCTTTTCTCTTTTTTCTGGTCCTCTTACTAATAAAATGATGAATCTGGACTGATCTTTATTTTATCTTTTAACTTTTTAATATTTTTCTTCTTTTTATGCTCTAATTTCTAGATTATCTCAATTTGTGCCATCATCATAATATAGCAAGTATATTTAATTTCAGCAATTTTGTTGTTAATTTCCAATGTATTGTAATTTTTCAGGGCATTCTCACTTTAGAGATGATTTTTATTATTGAAATTTTTGAAGGTGTTAATAAAAGTTTGAAATAAAATTATTTATCTTCATTAAATTTAATTCCCTCTTTCACCTTGACCCTGGGGTCACTTTTTCTCTTTACTTTTCTTGGCCTTTTTTTTTTTTCAGGTCCCAACCTTTTCTTAAACATCTGAAGAATTTTGTAGTTGGATCATGATGACAAATAAAGCAGGAAGCATGTTGCGTAGGAAGCTCTGGTTATATGGGTAGGAGGGAGGCTATTTGACTAGCAGGCCCAATTTTATGGCAAGAAGCTATGGAAGCACCATTTTACTTTAATGTTCTTGATTCCTGGGTAATTAATTTTTAACTACTTATAGTATATCCTATGTTCAATAGTATTTGTAGTGCAACAAAACTTAACATGTTATAATAATAAAAAAAGAACATCTATATCAGCACCATTCTGGTTAAAAATTAGAATGTTTAACTATCATTTGAAGAGCCCAGTGTGACTTTAATAATAGCATCACAACCCAAGCTGCTCTCCAGAGGTTTCAAGAGTTTCACATGTATATGTATCCTTGAATAATATACTGTTTTGTTTTTACATGTTTGTTAGCTTCTGTTAAGTGGAGATATATTGTATGTCTTCTTCTGTGACTTACTTTTACAGAACACACTTTTTTTATGTGACATATGTAACTATAGGTCACATCTTTTTATTGCTTCTGCCAGGCATCGAGGGCCCTAGGAACCATTAATCACTTTCAACGACATTCCTGCCCTACAAGTTTCAGACGAGAGAGTGAAAAACCTCTGAGAGGACTGGCTTATTGTTTTGTTTTCAAGGTGTGAACCAGTTTACCTTATCCAAGAAAGTCAGAGCAAACGGAATTCCTCAGTCTTCCTCAGTGGGTAGATTTTATTTTCTCCAGATTCATACATGGATAGCATATCTTCTTGTGGTTCCTGGCAGCACGTAGAATCTCTGCTATTGCTTTCCACAGGGCGCAAGCCCTGTGCTCTGTTTCTAGCGCCCCCAAGCCCAGACCAGCAGATGCTCTCAGACAGAGTCCACATTCAGCACCTGCTTATCTCTTAGCATGATTGCCGTCCCCAACCTGACACAATAAATTATCTTTACTTTTATTACCCTCTCAGCTTCTCATATAAAAACCTTTTTTGTAAACATGTCTTTTCTAACATTTGTAGGTGTATTATTCTGAGAAGTTGTGTATATTGCCAAAAAAGGAAGTTCCCACTGTTTTATTTAATTATTATTGTTTTTTAATTTGGCAAATGCTGGGCTGTTGTATATTAGAATGTGGTGTTACTGGTGGAATGCGGTTGTGACTATGAGTGTTAACGTTTTGTGACAATGAGTCAACATTTTACATGTATATTTTCAATTAACCCCTCATTTTCAGTCCCATATTTCACTACTGTGCTCTCTCTCTTTTACCTAAAATCTTAGGCTCTGGGCCTGTCTGGGCTGCATCTGTGAACATCAGATCCCTAAAGCATAAATATAGCCTGCTCTGCCTTTATGGTATACCTAAAATTTTTCTCGATCTGTTTCTTCATTCCTCCACTCACTTTTTATTTCCAAAAATTTGTTAAAATGTCTTTTAAAGACTAATTCCTGTTCTTTTTAATGGTGTAGGTCTGTTATTTTTAAAGAGATCTCTTCTTTATTATTAAACAGTATCTCAGAAAATTAGAGTAAAATACAGTAGCCTGGCCTCTCACATTTAAAGCATTCTCATGTCCTTTATTCTTTTTGGACACTTTAATGCCTTTAACTTAAATTATATTATGTAATTATCATAACCACCATCTGAGGAACATTACTGATGCTGCTGTTTGTCAAAGGACTTCCAAATTAGAATTGCATAATTATGAAGGGATTGATTCCATAATGCTGTTTGTTTCAATTCTTGTGTATAGGTAGGAAAAGCCCTCAGCTTACTCCTCAGTTGGAAGAAAATAGTAATTAAGACCAAACCTAAATACTACACAGTGTTTAATAGAAGCACCCAAGGTCTTAGATCTATCAGCGGACAAAGCAGAATTCAGAAAAACAGGATTGAGACACAGGGCGTTCAGTTCAAAGAACACAGACTTCAGTATAAATCTTGGAGCCATCATCACAAAGAGTGGGTCAAACCTGAGACAAACTACTTAATTTATCAAATGATCAATATCAGTTTCTCCAATATAATGAAACCCTACATGGGTGTCAATTATAATTTCAAATACACTCTAGAATGATTACATTGAAAATATTAAATGAGACACCAGTAAAGCAATTAATGTTCTCTTGGCACCTAATGGATGTTTAAATGGTTTCTCTTTCACATTTCCTGTCCTGGCTTGCCCTTCCTTCTACTTCCTTAGAATAACGCCTGCTACAAAACATAAATAATGGTTAATTGAACTCTTGGTAAAATTCACTGCAAGGAACAAATTTTGTCAACCCTTCCAGCCTTGGTCTTGTTTCCTCTTATCAAGACTTACTCTCTTGGGGCAGACTCTGGGACCCAACTCAGCAAGCACTGTTAAGGGGCAGAGGTGAGAAACTGACTCTCTCTGCTAGGTGCTCTGCAAATAATTTTATTTCTTTACATGAATTATGCTTTTGGTTGATGTGGTGCATTACTTAAACTGTCAAAAATCAATTCAAATATTAAATACCATTTATGATTATTTCAGATGACCTTTAGGTTTTGGAAAGCATATTATTCATCTATCAACTTGCTAATGTTGACTGATTCTACTCATTTGCATTATGCATACATTTTGAAGGTGTCATATAAAAGCAATTCATCCTTTATGCATCGGAAGGGTCTTTTAAAAACAGCTGGGAGCTCTATTCAACCATCAGACTCCCTCCTTCATTATAACCTCTGAGATTCTTGCAAAAACCTGCCTTCGATATTTTTCATATTTATACCAACAATCTGGATGTGATGTCTCACCCTTCCTAGGGACTTACAGATAGGCAATCAAAGCTCCATCATCTTTGAGGCTGAGGCAGTCACTGAGATAACAACAAGAAAACAAGTGTACTCTTCAGGAAATTATCATCCTGGCTACTATGAAGCTTATTTCAAGCTAGTTTTTTCCTATCAAGAGATTTGTATCTGTAGAGAAAACAGGTAGGTATATAGAGTCTTATTTCTTCTTCAATTTAATTTAAAACTATTTTTATTAGTGCCTCCCATGTTTATAACATGCTGTTAGGTACAAGCATTATTTTATACAAGGTAGCTTTGACATAGTCTCACACTCAAATACATATAATCCAATAACAATGTGTTATGAAAGTATTCTAAATACCATGGGCATAGACAGAGTATGTGAGCTTTAAGAAAAAAGTAGATTTTCAATGACAGGATTTTTACAAGCAGAAATACAGAGAGGTAAACATTCTCAGCATAGGAAAAGTGATGCGGGGTGTAAACATGTGTAGATGTGCATGCGTTTGCACTTGACAGCACTCCTTACTCTTTGATTGCCTAGGTATTGGGACTGATAGGAACTTGCTTAAAGAACAAATGTTACCTTTTGAAGATACGACTGCAGCAGGTAAAATTTCAAGAACCAACTAGAATGAGGTGCTTACATACTACGCAGCTTCCTGTTCTGCTTCATATTTCTGTTCCTTTCAGCAGATCTGCTTCATTCTATGTTTTGCTGAAGACGAGCTTCCCTTGTTTTCCTGTCTCCATGGCTTCCAGAGCTCTGGGATTTATTTATTCCTCATTAAATCATTGACCAAACTGGGGCTGGAATCGCTTAGCCTCAATTCCAAATTCCCCAGGGAAAATGTTCATTGGTCTATTTCCTTTCAGGTTTCATTCATGATTCAAGCAATTTTTCTAAAGCATTAAAATCATGTTGAAGAAAGATGGCTTTTTGAGCCCTATGGGGGCAACTAGGTGAACAGGGTGGGATAAAAGGCTCCAGCTCCTATTAAAAAGAGGAAATCTGGAATAACTAACTATCTTACTAGTTTTCACTTGAGTGCTGAATATTTGAACATCTGACATTTTAGATGTAATGAACAATGAATGCAGAAGTATAAAAGGTGATAAAACTGGAAAAGTTAGTTGGGATGATATCACAAGAACTTTTAACGAAATTCCAAGGAATTAAAAGTGTATTCTTCACACAAGGAAGAGACATTAAAAATATTTAAATAGGGAGATGGCATTATTAGTAGCATCTATAGATGGAAACAAAACACAGACACAAGAGCTACCTGGAAAAAGACTGCAATGTTTTTAGATGAGAAGTGATGGTTTGGTGTTGTGGCACGAAGACTGGAAAGGAGCTATCTAGTCTGAAACTGATCAACTGGATGTGGGATCTAATTTTATAGGGAGGAACAGTGAAATGGAATGAGATGATATGAACAAATAATTCTTCAAAAATAGCTAGCTCATGTTTATATTGTTTTAGAGCTTAGAGAGAATTTGAAATTGAAAATGAAATGTCTATCACCCTCTTTCTCTGTTACGGTGACATGCTTCTGAGCGTGCATTGAGCAAAGGCCAGGAAAATGGCGTGTGACTCTGCATTCCCACAGAACGAAACATAGAGTGTGAGTTCTCCCAAGGGGAAAGCTACACTATATAATGGACTGCCATCTAGAATCGAAAGGTGTTAAGTGAAAAGAGTACTATATAGACAAATTAATTTGGGAAATGCTGAGTTAAACAATTTTAGAGAAGTTTATTATTCCCAAGGCAATTCCAGACCTTTAATATAATAATATTTTGTGTGAATCTTTAAAAGCAGCAGTATGGCATACAGACTCTGCTATATTACTATGGAACCAATTTTTAGAGAAAAATCTCTATGGACTAATATGGCTTGAAATACAGTGTGAAATTCTGCTAAATGTAGAGCTTTCTTAGGATAGAAAATACTCTATTTCTATGGTGAATATCATTTAGGATATTTTACCTTAAAGTGATTAAACATAAATCAGAAGATACACATTACATTGTATTAAAGTGATTAAAAATGATTAAAACAATGAAATTTGTCCTCATCTTCTTTCAAAGTTATGGCTCAAATACTCATATTTCTGAGTGTGTGCTAAATGAAGGCCAGAAGAATGGATTTGTGACCACTGCCTTACTAACAGAACTAAGCGCATGCCGTAATTTCTCCAGAGGAGAAAATTATACTTCTTATTGGATTATCAAAGAATACCTTGGCCTGTACCTTAACAGAACAAAGTTCTACCTACACTGATACTAAGCCCCTGGGAATAAAAATTCAGAGTAATATATGATGAGACACCTAGAGAATATTGAGCAAAAAAATGGTTCAGAATTACGATATTTTGATATCTTGTTATATTATATGATAGAACATTTTTAGAAAAATTACTTTGAAAAGTAAAAATTAATGATTGATCTCTGGACATAAAACTTTTGTCTGCTCTTCCCTTTAGAAACAATTGTAATTAATAAATAAATAAACCTTTTAAAGAAGATGGTATTTATTAAATATGCATTTTTCATTCTTATCATATAACGATAAATCTAAATATTCTGCATCACTCCTTTTCCAAACATGGCCCTTGAATGACCTACATGAGAATCATTTTGGAGAACTCCACTGGAGACCTTCTGAGTCAGAATCTCTAAAGATGTAGCCTGAGAATCTGCAATTTTAATAAACACCCAGATAAGCTAATACACATGGCATTTTGAGACACACTACACTAGGTTTTCCTTATCCCAAGAATGCTTAATTGTCCGTGTCATTAAAAATGTGTCCAAAAACACAGGCTGACCAAGGACACAATTACATATTAGCTCAGTTGACCACACAGTGTGCTTTTCACTGTGATGGTTCCAGAGATGCGTCGAGCATTGCTTCTGCTCTGAAAGCCTGTACATGGCTCTTCTGTTTTTGGTATTAAGCCAATAAACAAACATAAAAAAAATTCCTTAGTATCCTGTAAAAGTCACAGAAATATCATTTGCCATTTCTAGAGTTCCATTCCTACAGGTAAAAGTTCTTTTTTTTTTTTTAAGTCCAGTTCTCAAAAGTGGTTTACAATTAGTTTATCTACTGAGGAGGTGGATATAAATGATAAAACTTTCATATGCAACGTATTTTTAATATGTAATTCCTCCCAAGCCTTCTGAAGAAATGTCTATCAAATCGAATAGTTGATGCACTTTGAACACTTAGCTCCAAAGAGAAGATGACATTTTTTCATTAGTTTAAGATTTATATGCTAAAGTATCTGTCACAATAATAATAAAATCTGACAGTGTAGATCATATGGGTTTTCATGCAGCAGAGGTAATGTGTTCTTTGGAAGATATAAATGCCAATTTGTTCAAATCAGAGATTTAAAAAATTTAGAAAAGCACAGGAACTTCAAAACTTTATATTTCACCATTTCAGCATCACTCATTTAACAATATTTATGTCATGTCAGTCATACTAATAAATATTTTGTATATAGTAAGTTATAAATTATTATTTCATCATATATATTTTCAGTTACTAACATTTTCAAAAATGGTCAGGTGCCAGTCAGCTCAAATGCATCTACAAAGAGACATTTGTAGGTATAAATTGAACATAATTACTCTGTGCTGTAGCTGAATTCTCTGTGTTCGCTCCCACTCCCTGCGTTGGTAGCTGCAGCATGTAAAATTCCAATCCAGTCTATGCAAGAGAACTAAAAAATATTCACATACCTCGACCTTTAAAAGAAAGAGGAAAGTATGCCTTCTCAGAAAATTGTATGGAGAATTAATATGGTACAGCTACTGACTTACTGAATTACACTCAAAACCCTTGTTCATGTAATTGTGTCCCAATGTGATGGCATTCCTCAAGTAATTGTCTTCATCATTGACACCCCAGCATTATGTACTGCATTATAGCAGGTGCTTAATAAATGTAAGCCAAACAACTAAAAAGTAAAATAAGTTTGCTACAAATCATTAAACTGATTAAGTGTTGTAAGCGAATAACATAGATATTTCGTAAAATTATTACCACGAATAATACTTCAGGTGCCCAGATTCAAGAAAGTAAATGATGGGAAAACCATATTCTGTATTTCCTTTAGCCCTATGCTCCTAAGTATTCCAACAAATCATATATTTTGTTTGAAATAACTAGAGAGAAATGTGGCCTCTTAGGGCACTATTTAATGCTAAGAGATAATTTTTATCTTGAAAGAATTAACATAGTTTCTAAAGTACTGTATATATTCTCAAGAAGAAGCTTATGTTGTAGGAGTTTAGCTTCCTGAGACTTACTTAATTTTTCTACACATACAATTCTTATTTTAGTTTCTTTCCTAAAGAGACCTTTAGAACAGTCATCATTTTTATTCTCTATGCTACATTTCCTTGTCAAATCACATTTTACATGAATACTGCAGAAACTTCAAGTTCCACCCTCAGGGAAAGAATTTCATCCCATCTCTAGCCCAAGAGAGATTAATCACAGATAAGTATAATGTGAATCTATAGCATTTTATAACATCACTAAAATACCATTACGTAAACAGAGTCCCAAGGATTTTCAGAAATAGAAAGAGAAGCTCTTGTATTAAAGTTTATATTAGAAATATAAACTCCCTTCA
This sequence comes from Macroglossus sobrinus, assembly GCA_004027375.1. Lineage (NCBI taxonomy): Eukaryota > Metazoa > Chordata > Mammalia > Chiroptera > Pteropodidae > Macroglossus > Macroglossus sobrinus. The sequence goes on along the minus strand of PVKZ01000819.1, from coordinate 379,245 downwards.
TAGAAAAACTCTCTAGGAAGAAATTTAGGGGGTATACATAGCCACTAACACTTTCCACAAAATCATGCAACATGTCTGGCGGGAAGCTAACATATCCATCTTCAATTTTTTTAGATTGACATGTTCTCCTGTTCATCATAAGATCTGTAAGCATTCACTTCTATTAGCATATAAGCCTTAAGTTAGAGAAAATACATTTTCCAAAGTCCCAAAATAAACCTTGTTTAACATCTATTTTCATTTATGACATAAAGTGTCATTCAACCAGCAAACCACCTCATAAATACCTTCAGAGTCCATCATGTAAATAATTACATATTAAACAAAAAGAAGAAAGCTAACTTAGTCTGTGTGTGTGTGTGTGTGTGTGTGTGTGTGTGTGTGTGTACGTCTGTATGTGTCAGGCACACATGTACGTGCAATCTTTAGCTTTAGGGCCTGTTAGGAGGATTTGCAATGCAAAAACTGGTGTTCAGGTTAAGTCTGGAAAACTAGGGTCAGGGGCTGGGACTGAGTGCTCCATAACTTCTCCGTTTTTTTGCTTGGTTAGTCTTTTACAAAAACAATTATAAAAGTATGCAAAAAAAATTTTCCCAGTCACAATTCACTGGCCAATGTTCTAATAATAGACAACAGTAAAATCTCAGACACTTATGTCAAGAAAGGTAGCTAGCTCCCTTACTCCTTCTACAGGTCCGCTGCGTGTCAGCAAGGGGCACTCTGCACATATTCCTGCTTCGAATCAGAGCTGCCGCCTTTTGGAATGCTGAAGGGAGACAGCTCTGCAGAGAATGTCTCTGTGAGTTAAAACCTCCACACTAGAGTGGCATAAGATAATTCCATTCCTGATTTGCAGCCTAGAAGTAGTCACTTTGCCCCACCTACCCAAAAGAGGGTCAGCAAATACAGTCCTACCAGATGACTGGAAGAGAAGAACCAGATGTAGGTATTTAGCACTGATGGCTCTCTCGTTTGTACTTCAATCCCATGAGCAGGTCCTTGCACCAGTGCAGGAATACAGTACAGGTGATGTGTCCCACGAACTAAGGTGGCAAGTCTGGGCAACATGGCTGGCATTTTCTTTCGAAGAAAACACCCAATTAACTATGTCTCTTTGTTCGGCACTGTCAACCACTTCTCGTTATCCTGAGTCATTTCACTGTGCAGTCTGAAAAATTGCCTGGCTCATCTCTGAGATTATGAGCTCTCTGAGAAAATTTACCATTCCTCATCCCTTTCAGCACAGGGCCTGACATATTGTAGGGATTCGATAAATTTAATAAGTAAATGAATGGCTCTCAGAATGCCTGGAATCTTTTAATCAGAGGGCTGAACAAGATTTATACCGTACTCAATTTTGATTAATTCTTACAAATAAAGCTAAACTTTAGGTCTTTATAACATTGCTTTATTTGGTTTGGGTATAAAATCAACCATTTCTATTGATAGTTAGTCATCATTTTTAATACTCAGGTTGTGTTATACTCATACTTGATGTCACAGGGAGATATTTTTGCAACTGATGTATTTTAGAAGTCCGTGTCTAGAAACAAGGACCAGTTGAAAGCCAAAATTCAGTGTCAAAGACAATATAAATAATAAATCCTAGAGAGTTAGAGATTTCCAAAGATCATTTTAATTATATCACAGAAAGATATACAACTACATTTTAATATGATCGGTTTAAAAAAACAAAAGTGCATGTTTTCTTTTCTACCCCTTCCTTTTACTTGATATTTGTACTATTAGACCTGCCTTACATCATGAGTGAAGTACTCATCTGTGATTTCAGATTAAAAACTATGTATGACCTTATTTGCAGAGAAAGAGATAGAAGTGACTGCTTATTTAAAAATTCCAACTTCATAACCAGGAAACCTTGTTTACTAGGTTATTTTAAAAAGCACCTTGGGCTTCTGCTACAGGGCTCATTTTAGATAGGTTGAGTCAGTTAAGAGTTTATCCATTTCAAAACTAATAAAGAAAAGATGTTACTAGAGCCATGAGAGCTTTACCCTACTCAAACTCTGGATACTCTTGGCTTTAAATTTTTTATTTTTTCACAATGATCTATTAATCACTTAGATGGAGAATAGACCCAGAGATGATACAATCACTTTGGAATCTAAATGTTCATAAGAATTAGCCAACAACAAAGTGTGGCAACTAGGGTAATTTATTACTGTATATTGTAGCTTAATGAAATATAATCGGCTTAAACCATCTCCCATTCCACCACCTGCAAAAAACAGTGGTAGGAGAGGCTTCAGGAGGAGGGGGAGTATCTCCAAAATGCTAAGTCTAGATGGAGGGCAGACTTCATGTAAGGCTTGATTTAACAACTAATGTGGGAACACCAACAAAGTGTGGTGTTTTTTGGTAATCATTCTCCTTGACCTATCCAATTCCCCAGACATGGTGACTGTATTATTTTATTGTTACTGTTTAATAAACCACCACAAAACGAAGTGGTTTAAAAAACAATGATTTGTTATTTCTCATAATAACATTGGCTGGCTGTGGCTCCTCTACTGCACTCACTTGTATAGCTTCATTAAACAGAAGGTCAGTTGAGTAGGAAGGCCCAAGACAGCCTGACTCACAGATCTGACAGCGGAAGTTGGCTGTCATCTTGATCATCACGGATCTCTATCCTCTAGTGGACTAAACTGGCTTCCTCACATGATAGTCTCAGGGCAGGGTTCCAAATGAGCAAAAATAGAATCTGCAAAAGCTCCGTCTCAGAGTTGCACGATGCCACTTTGTTCATCTTCCATGGGTCAGAGCAAGTTAGAAAACCAGCCTTGATTCAAGAGATGGGGGAAGATCCTCCATCTCCTGATGAAAGGTGTGGAAAAGTCACACTGTAAGGGGGCATAGCCACGGGGAGTTTTGACTCATTCTTCCACAATGTCCAAATAGTTGCCTTATTTTGAAGCCTCATATTTTCAAACACCACCATACCATACAATGAATGGCAATGTATGTTTTGGGAGTTCTTGCAGAACAAGGAAGCAAGAGATTGATTTCTTTCCTTAAAGCTCTGTCAAATATGTGACCCATACCTGGAGCCAGAAAATGGTACTCAAGCCAATTGGGGCCTAACACCTGCATCTGGTAACTGAGTCGAACGGCATGCAATCTACATGGCTGATAATTAGAAGAGGTGTTATAATGAAACATTAAGATTAAAGTATTCCTTTCAGAATACGTTAGACTGTGCTGAATCTCAAAAGCAAGTAATATTCAACGTACACTGCTAAACATGAGAGTGTAAACTTTACCAATCATTCAATCATTCAACAAATAACTAGTGACTTTTCTGTTATACTATTCATTCTTTGCTGGTAATTTCCGCTTGGAATTACAATAATATGAATTAAAGTTTATCATTCTCCATATACTCTTTGTATGACCTTAATTATCTTCTCTGAGCCTCCATTTCTTCAAAGAATATAAGTTAATGATTATGATTAAAATGTTGAGGAAATTAAATGAGATAGTCTATGGTAAATAACTGGCAGGGTATTTTACACCTAGTAAATACCTCCCAAGGGACATGCACTGCCATCAGCATCAACAAAAGCATTATCGGCAGATTAAAAAATAGCTTAGTAAATTATCCATAAATGCACTTATTTTCTAAATAGTTCCCTATAACTGAAAATTTTTATTTTAAGTTATTACGTTTCTACACATGAAATGTTTAAATAAACACAATTACGTTTTTAAAAAATCATGGGATTATCAGGTAGTAAAATCCTGTCTGAACCAATTTTCATAGATGTTTTCTAGAAACAGCTATCATATTTCAGGGCTTCTAAGAAAATTTTATAACCACAGATATGAGCACAATCTAAGTACATCAACTGTCACTCTAAATCTGTATATTTGAAGTATATTCAACAAAATGATCTGCAAAGAAGCAGGGAACACTAAATCAAAAAGTTTTAACGATGACCTAGATTGCATACCAGAATCATTTCAAAATTGGCCAAAATGTCCTTAAGCAGAGCTAGAACTTTTCTCTAAATTTAAATTTGAAATATAAGCATGTTTTCTGTTTGTTTTTAATAACAGTTCTATAACTCAGATGGCCTTATACAGAATTTTAAAAGAAAAACAAACAAATAACAAACACAATATAGGGTTAACTCTGGTTGGGGATCTTGTTTATTCTCTCACTTTCCTATTTCCAAATTTCACTTGATCTTAGTTTCTGACTTTGGTTCACTTTTATTGATAACTAAATTTTGAGGATATGTTTTTTTAAGTAACTGGGGAGCTGAAAGCCTTTCACTTCCATCTGTATTTACTTCAGGCATACAGTATACGTCTTGGTAGCTTTATCCTCAGGCCCTTATTTCTTCCCAATAGCAAGCACCATTCAAAAGTATGAGAGCAGCTTGCATTAGCTCTAACATGCAAGCCCTCTCATTGCCTCAGAGACACTCGAGCAATTTATGATCATTTGTTGCAAAGAGGCTCTGCCATTTCTCTCAGCCAGAAGGAAAATAGCATTGCCTCCTCAATTCCATCTCAAGGACTCAGCTAATGCAGCCCTGGTGCTCTTCTCTGGATAGAAAAATCTACAAAGGCTTTGAGAGCTCGGATCAAATATTTTCACTGTCAGCCACCAAAGGCATTCTGCCCCCTGCCTGCCACAATTACAGAACTTTCTAGCCAGCAGAAATAGGCAATCTGAAATTTCTTCTAATGCTCCTGTCAATATTGAACTATGGATTGCCTGTAAAAGAGTCATTCTTTTCCCTTAGTAGCTCAATTGCATTGTGAAGGGTCTTTTACAGTCTGTGTCAGTCTGGGACATGAGGCTTAGAGGTTCAGCTCTAACCAGTCATTACTGTCTCCCACAACCTGCTATACAGAATTTCTGACTCACTGATGGGTAGATAGTGGGGCCACCTTGTTCCAACATGTGGACCTCTTCTAGAGGAGGAGAAAACAAAACTAGGAAGAAAGACTGTGACAAAGTGTGTTTTAGAGCATGAGTGGTTATTACAGCAATGAAGTCGAGAGAGAAAAAGGATTCTGCATTCATGTCTGTTGGTGTGAGGAGGGCACTAATGGAACTGGCAAGCCCCAGTAGTTTGATTGGTTTTGTTCTTTAATGGGAGGCTATCCAAAGCTGAGTTAGAGTTCCCCAGACCTGTGAGTTCAGAAAGGGCTAGAGAAATATTTTAATGTACTGAATGACTTCCCCTTAAATTAGTAAAACACCATCAAAGCATTTCTTACTGAAAGTAACCCAGTCGTTCTATCTGCCTAGAACCACAATGCCACCAAATGTGAGATTCAAGGGCCAGCATTAAGGAGAGTGTAGCTTACTCCTTCTGGGTAAAGGTAACTTACAGAGGATAATGAGAAAAAGCTTGTGTCTCTGCCATGCATCATTAGATATATAAGATTTCCAATTTATGTAACAAAGAGATCAGGCAAATGGTGGTGTGCACCTGAAATATTTGATGTTTTAATAGCTTGCCTGTTCTGTAACTGCCACTTACTCTATTATCATTACCTAACACACTTGAGAAAAAATTGTTCTCTTTGTGAATTCTTGCAAATATAAAAATGAATACTATTATTGTCTCCATATTTTTTTCAAATTGAAAATACAAAATCAACGCTAAGCTTTTTAAGTAGCACTAGTGAAAATAGTAAAAATGCCTAGGGCTAGAGAAAGAAAAAAGTAGAAAAGTAGAAAACAATAAAAAACTTCCACATAAATTGAAATGTAAAACCTTTTCAAAAGCATTTTTGACCACAGGAAACACTCTTCAGTTACTGTTTAGTTTTACCTGTCTCTTACAAAGCAAGAGACAGTAAGAAGCAGTCTTAAGGGTTACTTAGTGAGACCCTCCCATTTCATATCAAATATCCATTGAATGACAAGGCATAGAGAGAGGTCAGATACCCTAATTCTAAGTGCTTATAATCTGATAGAGGACACCAAGTGCCAATGACCATCTATAACTAAGGGAAAAAAAATAAATGTGTTGTAAATTAAGAAATCAGTACGCATAGTGCAGGGTACAAATGAAAGAGTAATTGATTTTAAATAGGATATACGAAACTGCTTTACTGAGAACATTGGCACTTAAAGGTAAACCACGATTTCAGCATGAGGAGAGAGATCAAAAATATCATGGACTGAGAAATCAGCATAAGGGAATGTACACGGCTGTGAACATATAATGCCCATTCAGGGAATGGGGTGTAGAGCAGAATAACAGAAGTGTAGGATAGAGTTAAGACAGTGACTAAATCATGAGGATCTTGATTCAGAGAGATTTAAATGTATTACATAAGCCTATATTTTTTATTGTGGTAAGATATACATAACATAAAATTCACCAATTTAATCATTCTTAAGTGTACAGTTCAGTGGTATTAAGTATATTCACATTGTTGTGCAGCCATCACCACCAACCCTCCAGAACTGTTATCACCTCCTCAATCTGAAACTCTATACACCTATAAAACAAAAACTTCACAAATTCCTATCTCCTCAGCTCTTGAAACTATCATTCTACTTTCTGTTAGTATAAATTCGACTACTCTAGGTACCTAATCTAAGTGGAATCATGCAGTATTTATTCTTCCGTTGGCTGGCTTATTTACCTTAACATCATGTTTTTAAGGCTCAATTTTGCAGCATATGTCAGAATCCCATTCTTTTTTTTAAGACTGAGTAATATTCCATTATATGTATATAGTACATTTAGTTTATCTATTTGTCCAATGGACAAGGGTTGTTTCCACTTTTTGACTACTGTGAATCATGCTGCTATAAACATTAATTTACAAATATTCGTTCAACTCCCTGTTTTCACTTCTTCTGGGTATATATTCTGAAGTAGAAATGCTAGATCATATAGTAATTCTGTCTTTTAATTTTTCAAGGAAACCCCATAGTTTTCCATAGTGGAGATACCATTTTGTATTCCCACTAACAGTGCACAAGTTCTCCACATCCTCACCAACATGTGCCGTTTTCTGTTTGTGTGTTGTGTAAAAGCCATTTTAATGGGTGTGAAGTTATAGTCAGTCAGGCTAGTCCAAGTAACTATTTTCCAGAACAACATTGCAAGGATAATATTATTACTCTAGTTTGAAAGATAAATAAATTGAAAGACCTGAAGTAACATCCCCAAGTGTCTTAATTAGCAAAAAGTATAATTTTAATGATATTTGAAGCTACGTATATAAAAATACAAACACGTGTGTTTAATATAAGAGCATGGGATTTCTTTTATAAGAAATTAATTAATACAGGTGGCATTTGTGGCTGATGAGATATGATCTTGTCAGCCTGTCTAAGCCTTATCTATTCCACCTTGCTATATTCTCCATTTTATCTATAAGCGGTACCCTGTGCCCCCACTTTGGGCACAGCACTGGCCCTCATCCACTTGTTCCAATTCTTCTCATACATATTACCACACCTCAGCATTTGAATTCATAATTTGCTTCCTCATTTAGAACTTCTTTACATCTTTCCTTCCAATGGCTCAAAACTATTTCTAGGTATTCTTTTCTGAAACATAATAGGGAGTCTTCTTGGTTTCCACAAGGAAGGGGGAACTCTTCCTACCTGACTATTGAAGCTGGGACATCAGTCTTTTCCTGCCTTGAATCCAATCCTAAATATCACATCTTCCTGAGTCTCAAGTTTGCCAATTTTTGAGCTATAATTACACCATGGGCTACCCAGGGACTTGAGCTCGCCTACTGTGAATCTTGGAACTTTTCAGCCTCCATGATAAATTGAGTCAATTTCTTAAAATAGAAAAAAAGATGGATAGGTAGATCCTGTTGGTTCTGTTTCTCTGAAGAACTTTGACTAAATTTAGATTTAATTATAAAAATCTGCAATTGGGGGAAAGAGGTGGGCTGAAAACAGAAACGGGAAGTTAGAAATGAAGAGACATTCTGATAAATATAGTATCCTAAAGGGCAAAGAAGATGATAATTTCAAGAAATAATATGGTCCGTAATATTAAAAGCTATGGATGGTCCACAGGAACAAGTTCAAGAAGATGCTATAGGATTTGACCTTTGAGTATTTATTACTGATTTTGTAAGAGTAGTTTCAGTGGAATAATGGAAATGATTCTGAGAAGATCAAACATAGGCAAAGTAAGTCATGCACACTGCAGGGAATGAAGCTAGCAAAGTAAAGGGGAAATTGGAAGACAGTCTCAGGAAAGAAGAGGATAAATATTTATTTTGGCACCTGAGAGGATTGAGCATATGGAGCAGTAAAGATAGAAAATGATAAAAGAGGAACACATATAGTCCTAAGAGGATGTGCGAGAGTAAAGAAACTAAAAATAAGTAATTAGGAGGAGTCTCAAGAACTCAAAAGGTAAAATATGAAAAGAGATAGTAATTTCTTTTGGAAAGACTTCTCTGAGGAAGAGGGTGAGTAAGAATTCAGAATCACATATAAGTGGCGTGTTGTCAAACACACCAAACATACAACTTTTGTTCTTAATTAAGAACAAAACTTTAATATGTAAATCGGATGACACAAAGCCAAAATAATATCAAATGAAAAGCAAAAACTAAACTTTTGTTATGTCAAACAGTTATTGTGACCCAGGAATGTCACAGCGCTTTATGCAGCATGCCAGTAATTCCTCAGACTAAGACCAGGATGTAGATTTAAAGTGCCTCCGTTTTAAAGAAAAGAAAATTGGAGGACACAAGGCTAAAGGATCTGCCCAAAATGGTGAAGTTGGAATACAAAGAATAAGATGACTTGCTTAAGTAATACAAATGGTGATACTTTTTCCCATAGAACTATAATGATATAAACCACTTTTTATGTCAGAACATAGTCTATAGATTATTCTAATTGTTTAAGTTTATTGTTAATGTGATTGAAAGGAATTGTAAATATTTGAAAGTGCTCAGCAAATGCATATATGAAGATTATATCAAATGTCAAATCAATAAAAGGAATGAATGAGTCAATGACTTAAACTGAAATCATATCTCTGTATGAAGGAAAAGATAAGTGTGTCTGCTGAATCCAACCATGAGATTGTTTCTAAGCTTCTTACAAAGGCAGTAAACAACAAGAGGAAAATGAGTAAGAGCTTCATTAGCAATAAAACAACCACCAAAGAAAAAAAAATAAAAACCAAAAGGAATTTGAGAAGAAATATAAATAAAGTGATCTGTCATTTAAGAAAGGTAACTTAAAATTGACAACTATATCAGCTTTGCTGGATTAGCAATTTAACAGTAGAAAAGTCAACATGTTGCTTGAAACACTGAGGGACAAAGGAAAAAAGAGGCAACAAAGAATAATTAGACATTAACTGCATGTGAGCAAAGTAGGTTCTGGTATTTTCATGAGTTTCAACTTACGTAACAGCCATTGCCACTCTCTGGAATCAAAGCAATTTATCATCCACAAGCAACTGCCAAGGAGAGCATCACCAGGGACATGCCGAGGCTGTGTTTTTACCGGGCCTGGGTTTTCATGTAAAAGTATTGAATTTACCTGGACTGTGGAGAGTCGCTAAGCTCCGTGTCAAGGGGAAAAACCCATGTTAGTGGCAGTGCTGCGATCTCAGCTGCTGTGGTCTGTCACCGTCTGGAGGTGTGGGAAAGGAGAGGTGCACATAGCCACAGTGGCGGACAAACGAGAATTTGGTTTTAAGGAAGCTACATGTTATTGACCTTTTAGTTTCCACATTTGGGGCCCAATCTAGGCCAGAGGATCTTGAGGACGCCAAGATTACATCTTGAAGCCTAACAAGCTAAAGTAAATGTGTTTTAAAAGAAAAAAAAATACATATATATATATATATATATATATATATATGTAGATATACATATATATATATATATATTAACAGTACAACTATGCTTTTTTTTCTTTAAATCAGATTGTAATGTAGTCCTACTGACAGCACATATAGAGAATCACCCATAAATATATAATGAGAAGCTGTGTGTGCGTATAGAAAAGCCTGCACACATCCACCACAGAAGGAGAATGTTCAGAGTTTGGAGAAGGAACTTGAGATGATCTGAAGTTGAGAGCACATTTCAGGTTTTTTCAAAGGGCACATCCAAAACACACTGCTGGCTGCGTCAGGGTAAAAGATTGGCATCCTTCACGAGAGTGTCACCGGCTGCTTGCAGGCTACACCGGAGCCTAATGTGACAAATGAATTGGTTTGAACACAGGCCTCAAAGAGGCCGGAAGCGATAAGGCGACAGGGATTTCTATCAGCATTTAGACAACGGGTTTCTGTTTTCTCCTCTTAGACACAGTTTCTGTTGGAGGATAACAGAAATCAGCCTCCCTTAGTCAGAGCACAGCTGCCACATCTGTTCTGAGATTCTGCTACAGGGATGTGTGTTACATTTTCCAAAGTGAATTCCTCACTATCGATATGCACCCGACACCCACCCACATAACTCCACCAGCCGGCCCCACCACCCTCATGCACACGTGCCATCTCGCTAGGGCTGAGGGTCAAAAGTTCTTGTTTTGCCTTTACTATGCTTGTATGGGTACAGGTGTAAAATGGAATTAACTTTTTTTTTTTTTTCAGAGTCTCTCAATATCTAAGTTTGGAAATTAGTAAGAGAGAGCTGTATCAGAGTGAGCTCTTAACTTGGTAAGGATGAGGACATCTCCCAGACTGAGTGTGGCAGTGAGTCCAATCTCAGTGCTCACAGAAAAGGAGAGACAAAGAGCAAGAATACAACATAGGATTGTAGTTCCATAGTGTAGTGGTTAGCACGTCTGCTTTACACGCAGAAGGTCCTAGGTTTGCACCCAGTGGAGCTGTAGTCCATGGTCTATGGCCATGACACCCTGAACAAACCCAATGTCTGATCTCGGAAGCTAAGCAGGGTTGGGCCTGGTTAGTACTTGGGTGGGTGACCACTAGGAAGACCAAGTGCTGTAGGCATAAATAATAATTTAAAAAAATAATAATAATACGACACAGAACTATTACCCAGGGTCACTACCTCAGTCTTCTGTATTTTTCTATCTACATTTCAGTATGATTATTTTTAAACATACTAAAAACTGAAATAGTTTTACAGTAAAATTTTTAAATTTATTAAATCTAGACCTAAAACTTATCTACTACCACCTAAAACTAACATTTTATTATGTTTCATTTACCACAACTATTCATTTATCCATTCTTTTTTTTTTTTTTTGCCCACGAATCCATTTGTCACTATGCTTCTAAGAACTTTCCTCTAAATATTTATGCATAAATGCAATTTATAAGAGTTTGCTTATGGTAAACAGAATAATGTCCCCTCTCTCCAAAAAATGTCCACATCATAATTCCCAGATCTGTGCACACACTGTGTTACATGGCAAGGTGACAAGGGTGAATTAAAGTAGCAGATAGAACGATGGCTGTGAATCAGGTTTACTTAAAACAGGGAAATTATCCTAGATTATCTGGGTGGTAACAATATAATCACAAAGGTCTTTAAATGATGAAAAAAGAGGCAGAAAAGCCAAAAATAAGGAAGAAGCATCCTGGGAAATAGTTGCCTGAACATCGATGGCTGTGAAGGTTGAAGGGGCCACTGCTAAGATATGTAGCAAGCATCTTAGAAGCTAGAAAAGGCAAGAAAATGAATTCTTCCTTAGAGCATCAGAAAGGAACACAGCTGCAAACATCACTGGGTTTAGCCCGGTTAAGCCTCATTTTAAACCTCTTACCTCCAGAAATGTTAAATAACACATTTGCTTGCTTAGTGCCACTACATTTGTGGTCATTTGTCACAGCAGCAAAAAGAAACTAATACACTTCTTTTAATCAATACAATGTTTTGAGATTCATCCGTAGAATTGAATGTATTAGCTGTTTGTCCCCTTTTATTACTGAGAAATAATATTCCATTATCTCCATGCTCCTGTGGATGGACACCTAAACTATTCCTAATTGTAGATTATATGATTGGGCCATAAATCTGTGTGTTTAAAAGACTGACTACTTGGCAGAGTTGGGTAGGATGTGTCTGAGGGTCCACTATCTGGGACCTGCTCTCACAGTGCCCAGCATCTGAATTGGCTGAGGGTGGGTGCCTGCAGCTGAGGCTCTGGGAGCTAGAAACACACAACTTTAACCTGGTCAGAACTTTTGCTGAGCTCTGAAGGACTGTTTCAATGACAAAATCCATGAAGAGCAGCAGCTTCCCTCACATGGAACACGTTAGAGATCTCACTATTCAAAAGTGTCCATCTCTCTCCAGATGCCTCTGGGAGGTCACTCCCAAAGGAGAAGACAGCCAGCTGCACTGCATATTATCCCAAAGATTGTCGGCAGCTAATAATAATAATAACAGCTAATTCTCTGTGGCAATATCACCTGAGCTAACACAACCTGGGTCCAGATTATTAAACTTCAAGCCTTAGTTCGTGCGTCTATGAAATGAGGATAAAACTGGCTGAATTCACACAGGGAGTAAGTTTAATATAAACAAAAGAACCTATTAAAATATACATAATAGGCTGGTATTGTCCTTAATTTTCATAAGGCCAACACAGTCAGGACAATCTTTTCTTGTTTTTCTATAAAATACTTTTCTAGAAACATCATCAAAGCCAGTGAATATACTTATTAATTCAATATTGACTAGGCATAACTAGGTTCTAGACGTTTCTAGGATTATAAGTATTTATTCTACGTGGCTCTTCATCTCAAGGAGTCTAATGAGAAAGACAAGGAAACAAACACCCACCTATCCTTCGGCATTGTCACTATGAGAAAGGCAGACACCGTGAGTCATGGGCGTATTTAAGAGAGCACCCAGCCTACCCAAAGGAGAACGTCAGGCAGCATTCGAGAAGAAATGTTCCTGAGCTAGAAAGAGGAAGTGAAGCAAGGCCAGAATAAGTGGGGAGGAGGCTGAAGAGAGGGTACAGGAGTCAGGGAAAGCTCATGTTGGGCTCAAGGAGAGACTATGACAGTTGAGATAACACACTACACACAGGTGCACACTGGCTTGGAATCCCAAAGTCAAGTTCAGGCACAGGTAGAAACAGATGATACTGGTTTTCACATTTTATGAGGTTTTAGGTCATACAAACCAACACATAAATCACATTCCAATTTGGCTGCCTACCAGTTACTTGGCCTGCAGCAAAACAAGTCATTTTTTTAAGCCTCAATATCTTCATTTGTAAAAAGAATATGAGACTATCCAACCTACGGTGATGCTTTAAGAATGAAATGATAAAAGGTTTACAAAGCTTTCAGCAGACTGGTTAATATACACTAAGCTCTCAAACCATATAATCTTCCCTTCTTTAATTTTCTTTTAACTTACTCTAATATCACACATATTCTAAAGAAATGCCTACTGATACCATTTTGTGCCCAACACTAGAGTAGATAACTGACAAATATGCACTGAAATTGGAATATGTCACTGGCTATTAGTAAAGGAGAAGACAACAGCCGTAATAATTCTCACAGACAGTGTAAACATATTAGGATCCCAATAATTACAATAAAGGACTTTATTTTAGTGGTCAATTTATAGAAAACAGCAGTCTGGAGCAGACACTATGTATCTCCTTAGGTCAAATTCTGTTAAAGATTACAAATGTACAAAATATTACAAAATAACTAATATTCCTTTGTTTCTCTATGACAGTTGGGTTAAGGGAAGACAAGGGATTCTGCTAACATTAAGAGGGTCCAGTGTCCCCACAAGAAATGCCAGTGAGATCGTAAAATATATCTATATCTCTAAGGGATGAATAAATGTATATTGTGGAAAAAAATACAGACGTGCAAATAAAATCAACATTCATGGATAGGGATGATTTAAGGACAGAGCCAGGTTCTGTGGGTGTATGAACCTATACAACTCAGAATCTTCTTTAAGAAAACAAATCACTAAATTGCAAACCAAAAATAGTTGTATTCGTTTCCTATCGCTAGTGCATTACATTACCATCGACTTAGTGTCTTAACACAAATTTATTATCGTACAGTTCTGGAGGTCAGAGCCCAAAATATGTCTCATGGAGATAAAATCAAGATGTCAGCAGGGCCGCTTCTCTTTCTGGAGGCTCTAGGGGAGACTACTGTTCTGCCTTTGCACAGGTTCTGGAGAAGAGCCCACACTCCTTGGCTTGAGACCTGCTTCCCCATCTTCAAAGCCAGCAATAGCAATGGCTGGGTGATCCTGACATTGCATCAGTGACACTGACTCTTCTGCCTCCTTCTGTCACTAGGAACTTTATGATCACATTAGACCCACCCAGATAATCCTGTATAATCTCCCCCATTTTAAGGTCAGATGATTAGCAATCTTAATCCCCTCTGCAACCTTAAGTCCCTGTTTCCATGCAACATATTCACAGAATCCAGGTATTAAGATGTGACATCTTCTGGAGACCACTGTTCTGCCTACTACACTATAAAATGAATGTTCAGCATGAAGGGAAAAAAAAAAATCACATCACTCACTGACTATTTTGAGATTCAAATCCTTTATCTGTGGGGTCTTTTATTTTAATTTTTATTTTCGGCAATTTACAAGAAATGCTTTCATAGAAATATTTCTGATTAAATCTTCATTTTTCTCCTCACCTGCAGAACTCGACAACTCCCAGCAACTTTTACAGCATACGTGAAATGACAGACCCTAAAGCTAAACTCCTTTAGCCTTGCAGTGAACCTGCTTCTGAGCATATGAAAACATCACTGCAGGTATGATGCTCAGTCTGAAAACATTTTCCCTTATAAAGTGTGTTACCATAATGCATTAATGATACTGACAAATAAAATTTTTGTTTCTTTTATAAAAATCAGTATTACTGAATGGATGTTGGCTTCCAGTATTAACAAGCAATTGAAACATTTCCCAATTTAAAGATGATTTTCTTCTAGTAAATTTTTATTAATTTTTTTTACTTCATTTTTCACTTAACTTAGTTATAGGTTTTTTTTTCCAAGATGCATCTCTTTAATCAGTTCATGCATAACAGGCTATGCATGAGAAATTATATAAAGTGATATTCATATTTTAGAATATAAATCCATCTTTTATTCTTGACATGAGAGAATGCTTCTCACTTCTAACCCAAAAGGACAATAAAGAAGGCACCTCTTTGTCCTACCTTTAAAAGAAAAGCCTTGCATTTAGCAGCGTTACCCATAATTATTTTTCTGGAATTCTGACTTTTGTCTCATAACTAACTGTTTTCTGCAAGTTCGGCAGTATGGTGCCTTATCCCAAGGCATTGCTATCTGACTGTGAGAGGGCCATTTTGTGGTTCCCTCTGTTGTTCTCTTCCATGCTGAAGAGCTAGCTTGAAAAAAAACTAAGAAATTATATAAGACGTTTGCTTAGAAGCAACGAAATCAGACTATTTTGTTTTATGAGAGAATAATAATAACAGCTGCCATCTGTGAGTGCTTTGCCACATGCCAGGCTCAGCGTATACGCCCCTCATCTTGTTTTGTCCACATAACAACACTGGAAGAAAAAGTATTATCTATTTCTCATGAAGACTTATAAGTGGAGGTAATCATTCATTCATGGTTCTCACATAAGGAAAGGTAACTTGTGTTGGGACAGGGAGAGAGAACGGCCCTGTCTTCTCAGAGTCATCTCCAAGACAGCAGTTTGCTTGCCCTCAACGTTGTCAGCAGTGAGGATTAGATCAGATGGAGTGCTCACCACTACTGTTTGAAAGACAAGGACTAGGGATTAAGCGTGAGGAGTCTGAAGGGGATTTGAAAATGTACAAACACTTAGAATGATTATTGCCATAATCGCTAATATTTGTCTCCGCTCACCCAATTACAGCTCCACACAAGCACTCAGAGACAGCGCAGCACTGCTTGACGTGTCTCACTTTAAAGGCTGCATTTGTAACTACATGGAATCTGCAGTCGTTTTGTTCTTTGCTCCTCAAGTCAATATAAAGTTTTCTTTTCATCCAGCCTAAACCTACCTGTAGGATGCCCCACACTGTCTCTTCCCTACCAAGGAAGAAAGCTCTGCATTAGGATACTAGATTTTGGAGACACATTTGGGAAGAGGACTGCCTCCTCCATCTAGATGTGACAGTTACGATGACTTTGTGAAAACACCGAAAAAGGATTCTAAAAACTCAAAGCTCTAAAACTGGAACCAGGATATGAGAATTCATGACGTGTGCATGTACCCTTGGGGCGATTACCCAAAGCCATTCTGCCACCTGGTGGTCTGACACTTGCTGTCCAATAAAGCAAAGAGAAAATAAAAAGGACGGGACTGGGTTCCTGAGTCTACCCGTCATTCCTTTAGAGACACCTGGAAGGCTCCTGCAGACAGAATCTCAGTGTCTCTCACTTGTGGGAAGTAGATTTTTCTTTGTACCTACAAGAGCTCAAAGCTGCCTCTTACCAGAGCGTACTAGGGAATACATGAGCCAGAAAGTGTTCACAGAAACCTGATGCACAGGTGCTGAAAGGAACCCTAGAGATCTTTATTTTACGGACTCGGGGTTTGAAGCCCACATAGTTGAAGTGACTCATTTAATCCGTATGGAAGCAGAACTCTCCTTTCCCAGTAGAAAATCATACCCTACAGAGCTTTACCTTGTAGGGCATGGAGCTTAGCTGTATGTTTGTTTAGCATAAAGCATCGTGTTGTTTGTGCAGGTACAGAATTAATATTATGGAATAAAGACTGCCTACTGCTGCATTACAGATCCTCTGTTAATTAAAAGAGGACCAATGGATAAACTGCAAGAAATCGCTAACAATCTGTAGAAATAGAATCAATAGATCCAGCTGAAAATAATGAGCTCAAATTCACTGGAAAAATAAGAGTTGGGGGAAATCCAAATGCAATATATTTTATGTAATTATTCTTATAAATCTATATTTAATAATATTAAGTAAAGCCTTTTGTTTCCATTTAACATAAGGTTGTAAAATATTTGGTTCCTGAAAATATTAAGATGAGAAAATGAGAGGGAGTAAAAAAAAAAACCTTTTGTTTTTTAAAGCATTCTTTTGTTTTTCTCCCTGGTTATGAATCTGTTCCTGAACTCACTGCTGCCTCATTTAAATTTTTTTTTATGCTCCCAAATGCCTCACTTGAAACTTTCCTTCATATTTAAAAACAAATGGAGATGCTGCTCAATTCATTTTGCTTCCTATGGAGTAAAGGAAATAAAAATTAAAAGTAGTTTCACCACTAGTAAAGAATGCTACAATGCAGAGATTTCGATGGCAACATACAAGAAAAATATATTTATGTTTTCTGTTTGTTTTCCTAAACACCTCTCCCCAACTGCCTCAAATGACAATATTCTAAAAACTGCATTTGTGGTGACCCAGCATTGGTAATGTACTTATTAAGATTTTAAACTCAGTTAAAAAACAGGCAAAAAAAAAAAAAAGTACTTAATACAGACTGGGAATGTAATAAGTCCCATTAAAAAGGATCATATTTTTTTCTGTGACTATAAATTTGTCAAAGGTTGGAGCTATGTTTATCTTACCTGAATGGTCAACTGTCTAGTAAAATGCCTGCTATATCCTGGGTACTATTGTTAAATATTTGCTCAGTTAATTTCAAATTAATTGCAGTTTCTAACTTCATGGGAACCAATGACTTCTTGTGACCACAGGCTCGACCCACAGCCTTTGACCAAGAATCTCAGAGATAAACATGGATAGGCAAGGAAGCAGCAGCAGTGGGAAGTATGATGGAAACCAGGCTGCTTGGGTTGATTTCTGGGTCACACCGTGCTTGTGATGAGTCAATGGTGAATTATTTCAGCTCTATACGCTATAGTTTGCCCTATGCAAAAATAAAGGTAATACTAATATCTGCCTCACATGATTTTCAAGATTAAAATTTATCATCTCTGTGTAAAGGGTTTAGCAGACTGATACCAGAAGTGCTCAGTGACACTGCTACACTGTATTAGGTTCCTCTCACTACCAACTTAATGAC
This sequence comes from Macroglossus sobrinus, assembly GCA_004027375.1. NCBI lineage: Eukaryota > Metazoa > Chordata > Mammalia > Chiroptera > Pteropodidae > Macroglossus > Macroglossus sobrinus. The sequence continues at coordinate 361,257 of PVKZ01000819.1, read as the reverse complement.
TGTAAATGACACCAATGTATTATCTTACAGTGTTGGAGGTCAGAAGTCCAAAATGAGTCTTAAAGGAATGAAATCAAGCGGTCTGCGGGGTTTGTTCCATGTGGAGGCTCCAGGAGAGAATCTATTCCTTACTTTTTTCAGCGTCTAAGGGCTGCAGCATTCCCTGGCCCCTAGCTGCATCACGCTGATCTCTACTTCCATCATCACTTCGTTATCTCCACCTTCTTCAGTGGACCCACCCAGATAATCCGGGAAAACAACTCCATCTCAAGACCCTTAATCACATCTGCAAAGCCCCTTTTATCCAATAAAACAAACATATTCACAGGGTCTCGGAATTCAAACATTGACATCTGGAGGAGGCCTTATTCGGCCTCCCTGTATACCAACATGAAAATGAATCCCTTACACTCAGAGACTTAGAAAGTCACAGATCTATTAATTTACTGTAGTTGCTCTATTCACAATCACCTAAGTAGGGAGTTTTTGCTTGTTTGTGGGTTTTATTTATTTGATGATGTCCTTCTGGAACCCATATTAAGAAGGTTTTGTGCTACCACCTAATTAATTTTGTAAATTAAGATTTTTTCATAGTCTTTTGAACTTTGCTTTTTGAATTTTAGTGCAATTTACTTCCTGCCATATTGTTTCCATGTATGATCTGACACTAATATTTCCTCTGTTCTAATCTCTATATTAAATGGAACATCTCTTCCTACTCATACTTAAAGTGGTATCTTAAATATCATTTTCTCAAAAACAACTATCCTTACTTCTTTGTACATGATTATTACCCAGAATTATCTGTTTAAATTTTTGGTATCCATTTCTCTCACTAGACTTTCACCTTTGCGGTGGCATGTATTGTCTTAGTTTTTCTCACCAGCATAATCCCACTGCCAAGCCTTAGACAGAGGAGTATGGAACACACACACCCTTGCTTCATTGTTGGTTAGCATTAAGGTATGTGTGTATCTTAGACTCCCACATTTGTGTAGGGTGGCACTATCTGGCTCATATATATATTCTCTGTTTCCTCCTGCACCACATTTAGGCAACCTAAGTCCTTATTAGCAAAGGAGCCTATCGTTTTGGACAGGTAAATTCAATTAACAAAGGATAGAATTCTGAAGTGCTATAATGAGCATGCATCTTAACTCTCCCCTCCAATACAGCTCTTTCAATAGTAAAACTGCCATATTTTTTCCACCTGGCAAATTATTTGTCTATCTTCTCAAATTTATGCCTAGCACAAGAGAAGGAAAGACATATTTGTTATTTACTAAGCCCCTAAAATTTCAATATACTGGTACACTGACCAGGGACCTTGAAAGAAACAGCAATGGATTGGTATTATATGAAACAAAATACCATGTGGATAAATTGATGCTTCAAATGCAGCTCTGGTCCTTGACCTTTTAGCATCGCAGTGACTTGTCACAGCAGCTTATTGCAGCAGATGTTTATGGTGTTTAACAGCTATTTTAAAAGTAGCATAGGGCTCAGTAAGCACATCTCACACTGACTTCTGTAGCTGACCTTGACTGATGCAGGTGCAGCTTTGACCTAGCAGGCATGAATGAGATAGAGATTAGATTATCAAGGGAAAGGAAGTCTTTTAGTTCCAGTTAAGGCTCACTTGATGCAGGCTTCGCAGGCATTAAAGGGTGAAATAATTTTTGTTCCATGTAGTACTTCTCATCCTCAGTTGGCTGAGGCTTCAATCTACAAAGGCCGTTAATAGCCAAGTGGGCTGCAATATGACTGGGTAAGGTTTTAGTCTTTGCATTGTCAGCTTTTCATCAGTGTTTAGTTGGTCTACTTCAAATTTCTTCTTCTTGCCACACTTGAAAGGACAACCTAATCCAAAAACAGTGAAGATGACTTGTGTCACATATTTGCAGTCTCTAAGATTCATCTTCTACTATATAGCTTTAAAGTGACTCTGATTTGGTCACTGAATGGGCTATGAACATGGCGTAGGTCCAGACCAAATTGACGCACAAAAGGATGGTGGATTTTATTAAGCAACACATAAGGAAGAAAGGAAAGAAGCATATTATATTGAAAATGGCTTTTACTTAAACTTAAGTTTAAGAAATATTGAAGATTATCACAAAGTTAAACTCAAAATTCAGCAAAGACATTTTATACCTGCATTCATTCTAGATATATGGTTTACAAATAATTATCAACAAATGGAATAAAATATAGAGAAATTTAAATGTTTTAAATGACTATGGCTCAGGAAATGGTTTCACCTTTGGAAAAAGCAGAAGGCAGATTTTCAAGACATAGAGAAAGAGACATACCTGAGAGGTACTTTTTATTTGTTTGTTTGTTTGTTTTATTTATTTCCATCAAACCAAAACTAAATGAAAGGTAAAATGAGCTATGTTTACAACAAATGCTCTTCCTCTGATAATGGTAAAATTTCTCAATAGTAAACTTCTTCCTTGGAAGAAGCTCATAACCAAGAAAGAATTGAGAAGCATAGTCTCATAACAGCGGGTAAAAAGCTTGTAGCAGCAGCTAGGAAACCATTTCATAAAGACTGAATAGGCATATGAAGCAGTTATAGATTATTTGCACATTTGGGAGGCGAAAACTAGACAGATCATAAAAACACTTTAAACCTTTTTAGGTTTGGTTCAGAATCATTGTAGTAGGTGAAAATATAGATATTGGCCCCCAAAAGTTGATTTAATATACTATTTGAGCATTTACTATTTGTTAGGTACTGTTCTTGCCTCTGGTAAAGACTAAAAATCCCTATACCCATAGATCATACCTCTAAAAGAGAGAGAGAGAGAAAGACAGAGAGAGAGAGAGAGAGAGAATAACAAGATAAATAGGCGAGTATGAAGCATGAGAGAGGGTAACAAGTGATAAGAAAACCAGAGAGCAGGGAAGAGTAGAAAGGGTCACTGAGAAAAGGGCAGTGACTAAGGAAGGCCTTACTAATAAGACTCAAAGGGAAGCAAAGACTATATATTAAAAAAATATATACAGAAAACGGGGGGGGGGGGGCGTGGGAGGGAAAGCAGAGAGCATAGTAACAGGTGAGAGCCCAGGTCTGGCACTGTATCTCTTACTAGGAAGACTGACCATAAAATACCTACAGGATGATGTAAGGAAATGAAAAGTCCAGACCTCTGAGAGGAAAGGTTAAAAAGGAAGTACAAGAAATACTACAAGCAGAACTCACCCGACATGTGATGGAAAAGAAAAGCAATTAGTTTAGGGAGCAGATAAGACTGTTCAAATCTTAGCAGGATACATAACCAAAGGCACGATCCATGAAAAAAAAAAAAAAGAAGAAGAAACGGGACTTTATTAAAATCAAAAATTTCTATGCTGTGAAAGACAATGTCAAGAGAATGAGAAGACAAGACACAGACTGGAAAAAAAAATATTTACAAAAGGTATATCTGATTAGGACTGTTATCTAAAATGTGCCAAGAACTTCTAAAACTCAATAATAAGAAAACAACTCAATTTAAAAATGGGCCAAAGCCTTAACAAAGAAGATATGCAGATAGCAAATAAACTTGTGAAAAAATGCTCATATCATGTGTCATCAGAGTACAAATAAAAACAACAAAGGAAACTACTACATACCTATTAGAATGGCCAAAATCCAAAAAAACTGGCAATGTCAAATGCTGGTGAGGATGTGGAGACACAAGAACCCTCATTCATTGCTGGCTGGCATGCAAAATGGTACAGCCACATTGGAAGACAGTTTGGCAGTTGCCTACAAAACTAAACATTCTCTTACCATGTGATCCAACAGTCATGCTCCTTGGTATTTACACAAAGGAGTTGAAAACATGTCCATACAAAATCCTGCACGTAGATGTTCAGAGCAGCTTTATTCATAATTGACAAAACTCAGAAGCAACCAAGATGTCCTTTAGTGGGGCAGAGTATAAAATGTAGTCCATTCAGACAATAATTATTCAACGCAGAAATTGGATATCAAGCCACAAAAAGACATAAAGGAACCTTAAATGTATATTACTAAGTGAAAGAAGCCAATCTGTAAAAGGCTACATAGTTTAGGATTCTAAAAGGGTGAAACCATGAAGACAATAGAAAGGTCAGTGGTTGGGGCAGGGGTTAGAGAAGATTTTTAAGGCAATAAAAATCCTCTGTATGTTACCAAGATAATGGCTACCTGCTATTATACATTTGTCCAGGTCTATAGAATGACAGCACCAAGAGTGAACCCTATGAAGTAAACTATGGACTTTGGCTAATTATGATGTGCCAGTATAGGTTCATCAATCATAACAAATGTACCAGTCTTCTGGGGGGTGTTGATAATGGGGAAGGCTGTGTATGTGTGGGAATAGATGGGTGTATGGGAAATTTCTGTACCTTCCTCTTAATTTTGCTGTGAACCTCAAACTACTCTAAAAGATAGTTTTCATAATTTAAAAAAATCTTAATAAAAAATTTGCAACAATCATGGGTATATTATTAAAAATAAAAAGTCAATACAAAAAAGGAAAAAAAATGCTCAGCAGGGCTTTCTGTAAAAAAGAAACAGGAGAGGATCAAGCAGGAGAGGAAAAGTCCACAGCAGCAGATAAAAATGAAGTCGTAGAAAGTATGTATTTTGCCATCAAAACAAAAGTCATTCTAATTCTGAAAAATCCAGGAGCAAAGGAATGAAAAGGCAACTTGTGAGCACATGTGGCAGTCTTAGCATTCCCTGGGCCTCGAGTGAATGGAGGTGAGGGGTGGGCTATCTGCTGAGGTCAGAGACCCACTGTTTCTGATTCTGAAGATAAAACAGATGTGGGGAGAAGGAGCTTTGCTTCAGATCCAAGGAGCAGTTTAATAGATTTCAAAATGTGGAAGATGGGGAAAAGAGAAACCAGTGTAGGTACCACTAGTGCAAATTTGCAAATTCTTCAAGAAAGCTGAAATGTCTCAAGTATCACTCTGAGGAATGGGAGTCGGTGTGCATAGATAAGTCTCCCACCCCCTCTCTGACACACAGAGCTGCCAACATGTCCGGGAGTGGACTTAGAGCAAGCAGGTCTTAGGCTTGGGCAGCTGGGCTCGGCTGCCTGAGGTTCTGCTAAGGAGATGGTCAGGAAGACTTACCCTTTGCTTTTAGTATTTAACAAAACCAGATTGGTGTGTACATTTAAAAACTTAAATTTAGGTCTGAACTGAACCAAGTACTGGGTTATAAGAATAATGATTACATTTCCTAACTTTCTAAATTTTGAGGGTTTGGGACCAGTGCTGTGGAAATCCTATATGGCCTATTAATCTTTTGAACTTTTAAAACTAGGGCACTTGAGAGACTTTCAGTAAAGTATTGAAATTCAGAGGTCCTGAATGAACAATAGTTCCAGTAAATTGGCCCAAGCTATAGCGGCTGAGGGAGCCTCTCCTCCCCCAGGATTTGGCCAAGTCCTATATGATAGATTAAGTAGAGAAAGAAATTAAAGAGGAGGGAATAAAAAGGACACATTTGGACTCTTTGGGGTTTAACTTAAATTTCAATTTTAACTTAAAATGGGGAGTTAAATTTGGGGGCATTGATTTCTTATGAATTTAATAATGGCAGGCAATATCTAACTTGTAATTTACATTTTTAGAACTGTATTACTTGGAATAATTTTGTGCTGTCATTTGCCCATATTGCCATGCCTCCTGCATGCTATATTTGATAACCTGACTGGTCTTATTTTACATAAAATGTGGAATAGGAAGTGAACTTCTTAAGAGGCTCCAGTTTTGATTAGGAGTTATTTTAACTTGTAAACTTGTCATTGCTTAGTTTTCTGAGACCCAAGTTAACTGTGTGCCAGCGGTCCCTGAATATGAATAAAGTTGGTGTTGTGGGAATGTTTTCAGGAGGCAGGAGCAGAGATGTTTTCATAGACTGCTGGTCTTTTTTAAAGAGGATAGCCCAAGCTTTGGTTGCCCAGAACCTTTATTCTGAAGCCAAAAGGACTAAGGAGATACAACCTGGGACAGTTAGGAGGGATTTCTTCTGTCATCATGCAAAAAGTCACACACCTAGTGATGTGGTATCAACCACATTCACTCATTCAAAGGGTGGTGAGAGAGAGGGAAGGAAACTGATGTCCATGCTTGGATGAGTTTGCTCTCTGCAGAATCTGTGGATGGAGAGAGAGCTGAGGGCTGCTAACAGAGATCCAAGCCCCCTTTAACAATATCATGGCCCCAGCTGAAAGCTGAGATGTTGATCTCTATTTTACAGACAACCAGTAGAGACTTCACAATAAGTTTCTGAGGTTAACATCATTACCCTCACTTTAAAGATTAGGAAATTGTTACTCAGAATTAAAGAACTTTCTCAGAGAGACACAGTAAATGATGAAAAAAAAATTCAAAACTGAATCTGTCTTACTTAAAAGTACCTGCTGTTTCCAGGGTATATTCCTCAAGAATTGGCCGTGTCTCCCACCCTAACCACATTTACAACTTAACCTCAGGCATCTTTCTTTCCCTCTGCCATATCACACTAATTAAGGTTCAATAAATACCATGTGTTCTCTAAGGCCTCCATGCCTTTCCACCGATTTCTTTTGCCTTTTAACTTAGATTGTTCCTATCCATCCTTCAGCTATTCACCAGTCGTGTCTTGTTTTATTCCTCTGCAGATGTCCTCTGCCCCGCCAATACTCACAACAGCTCTTAGGGTAGTGCTTATTGCAGTGGCACTTGGTAATTTTCTGATCATATATCTATCTATGCTCTCTTAACTGCTTCTGAACATCTCGGTATTCCTAACAGAGTTCTGGGCAGACAGTAATTGCTTAGTGTTTGCAGAATGAAGCTCTCTCTCTCATTTTTCAGCCCTTTTAATCTAATGAAAGACTCATAGAACTTATCCCAACTGACCACCATTTAATACCATCGAAAAGCTTGGAATCTCCTGCAGACCTGAGGGGACACTGGGACTCCCTCCACCCGAGCTTGGATAATCAGACGAAACCATAAGTCTCAACTCTGAAGCCTGACGGGTTGTTCTTTCCATGCTTCCTTCATCCATTCATTATCCAGAGATAAGAAGTGTGAGATCTATGACAAAACGGTCTCCGTTTTCTGACCTCTGCTCCTGAAAGAATTACCCCTCCTTTGAAGTCCTGTCCAAGCTTCTGAAATTATAAATATGAATCCTGAACATGTTTATTAGCAATCTCTTAAAAAAACTGATTAGTCAAACATGGTTTTCCCTTAAAAACCTGATGGTCTTTATCTACTAGGTCTGTTTAACTGCTTGATGTCAGTGCTTTTTATTTGGGGATTCACCAACCGGCCCACTCTTCCCTGTGTTATTCAGGGTGCCTATGAGAGCATATAAACCACTGTGGAGAATTCGATTTCCATACTGCATTGGAGAGAAATGCCTGCTGTCCTCAAAGAGTTAATAAACTTCTCTGAGCATCTACTTTATTTCTGGAGAGACTTGAGCAATGAGGGAAATCTGGGTCAGAGTTTGGAGATGTTTCAAAGTGGATCGTCTCTTCGCACCTTTGTGAAGCGTGTGCCATGGCATGACATGCAATTTGCCAAATTGTGTTCATTTGTGAGAAAGCAGTCCTGAAGTTAGACCTCTTTCCTAAAGTTTCTTTTCCGTCATTTCTGAGATGTAAGAGAGGTTTCAAGACCGAGTACCGTCACTTCCATATGATACTGCACCAGCCGTGGTGATAAATCATGCCTGTGACCACTTGCGGTGCATTTACTCAGAGATGATATACATTTTACAATTCACGGAGCACAAGCCTTACAACTCATCTGATTTGAAGTAGGTCACGAAGAAGTGTTCGAGTTTTGAAACTCCATATGGCATGTATTTTTTTCTATCTGGAAATTTTTGCTATTTTTAGTACAAGAAGGGACTTTTGGGATGATCTCATGCAATCCCTTCATTTTATAGATTAAGAACCTGAGACCTGGGAAGGTTAATTGATTTTCCCGAAGTCCCCAAGCTAGTTAGTGGCAGAGCCACCACCAGAACCCATCTTTTGCTTGTCTCAAAGGCTCTCTTTCCACTATACCAGGCCTCCCCCAGTCTCTGGTTATGCAAACCAGCCTTCTGAAGTGCATTATTAAAGGATTATCTGCTCCACCCTTAGTGGCTGGGTCAGAATTAATATTATTAAATTTTTCTCATTCAGAACACTCCAAACTGGGAGATTCTCATCTGCCAGACTTAATCTGCCAAAAATATGCAAAGGGAAGTAATGACACACATAGTAGTTACAGAATTAGACACTGAAAGCCATTAGCTGGGCAATCCCCGGTACAATCTACAGCCAAATTGTGTTGTGGTTAGGGAAAAGGAAAAAAAAAAAGCATTTCTTCTTTCCACTTCCACGCCCATGAAAACCTGCATACAGCCTGTTCTGAACCTGCATAGATAGCTCCTGTAAGTACCTACACTCTGACATCTGCCTAAATGCCAAATGAATCTGCCGTATGATAATGAATACAAAATGAATTAATAATGATATGTGAATTATGAATACAATTTACAGTTCCTCAGACAAAATAGTGTCTTTTTTAGCATGCACCTGCATAAACTACCTCCTGCAGGCCTCAGCCACAACCTCCCAGGCTCTCTTCTGGTACACCACCGCCATCTACTGTCGCCGGGTGGAATGGCGGCCTTCCTCAAAGCTGCTATCTGGAGCTTGATCTGCTTGCTCTCCTTAAGTGTCTGTCTGCTTTCTTACTACCGAACATGTATTTGTTTTAAAAGCCTGTGGCTTTTCAAGAGTGAGCTGGTCTCTCATTAATTCATTTGCCAAATACATAGACAAGGAATGAATTGCAAGAGGTTCTGTGATGTGCACTGATTGAATAAAATCAGGTAGAAATAGGAAATTTGGTGTTTGTAAAAATTTGTAAAAATAAACTGTCATAACAAAAGGTATAAAAGGCAATTCATTACAAATAGAAAACATTTTTAATTGTATACTATTATCCATTTAGTTTTGGTAAACTTACATACAATTCTAAAAAAATTCACTTTGTTCTTCACAATCTTTTCTGCCATCCCTAGACCATACATCCTTTCTCTTCCTGTTTCTGAACTGTCTTCTACCTGCCCATCCAACCTCAATTCCACGCAGTTCAAAATTCATTTTTTAATTCTTTTCTCCTAGACAAAAGGAGACTATTCATTTGATCCTTCTTACTGAAATAGTGAACAGTTTAACAGCTTTAACAAAATCTTTTTATTTTATATGTCAGTTATTCTATTCATATAATGCATTTGCAATGCTGACAAATTTCATCTTATTCACAAAATATTCCATGCCATTCTCCATAGCTTTTTTTTTTTGCATTTTTCATCTCCATTAATATGGTTAAGGTTTATGAATACGTACCAAAGAAGCCCCTGAAAGAAGCAATTGAAGGCAGGACTCGATGGCATTGGAACATTTATTAGGTAATGATGTCATTTTCTTTCAATCTAACATTAGATACCAATTGTAAATCCAACATATACCTAAGGTGTATTTAGTACTGACTAATATACATTTCCAACTGATTTAAGTTCTATATTACATTTAAAGTTTGTCACTGTATATATTAAAGAAAAAACACATAGCAGAGATTCCAGCAAGTTTCTTCAGCATATAAAAGCAAGTATGATATGATCATGTCTGTGGGAAATAACTGCCATTTATCATCCAATATACATCTGCCCCACCTTTCATTGTACTAGAATCTTTAGCTCAGCATATGGTCACCTAAAGACTATATTTCCTGTCATCCCTTGTAGCAAAGTATGGTCATCACTAAGAGCTGGGCAATGGGTTGTAAGGAAAGTGGCAGGTAAACATTCCAGATCGTGCCCTTAAAAGTAAAGAGTGTGGCTGTGTCCTCACACTCCACCACTGGCTACTGTGAATAAATGACAGTGAACCATCTTGGGCTATGCAGGCCAGTATAACCCCTTAGAAACAGCAGAGCAAAAAGATGAAAGAATCCTATGTCTCTGATGACTCTGAAAATCAGGGCCATCTCACCAGCTCAGCTTCGATGTGAGTGTAAAATGAACTTCTACCTTGTTTAAGTGAATTTTAGTATGAACCTCTGCTTCATGGCAATTCTGTATCCTAAGAATACAATGTCTATTTCTACAGGTAAAGATACCTCCCTCAAATTCTGTTTATAGGAGTACTATCAGAAAGAGTTTACCTTACAAACTATAACAGGTGGGTCTTAACTCTTGAATATGCTAAATAGACAACAAGGCTACTCTAGGGTGTTAAACAAGGACTGTCTTTGTGATGTCATGTGTACCTTGGGTAATTCACTGCAAAGAGGAAATATTACAGAAAGTAGAAAAAATTTACTATGCTGGGTTCTCTAAAAAATTTTGATCGAAATTGCTCATAAAAAAAAAGATACTCATAGTTTTGCACAAAGGGTTCCTATTAACCATCTAGTATGTGCAATTCCTCCATTTGTCTATATGTCTGAGGAGGGACAAATGCTCAGTTGAATTAAAGTAGATCTGGGTTTGAAAAGAGCTATAAAGTCTAGAAGCTGTAAAACTCTTGCAACTTATGTAACTTCTCCAGGCCCCAACTTTCTTATATGTAAAAAAGGATAATGTTAATTTTTAACTGACAGGATTATGAGTATTGAACAAGACAAAGTACATAGAGTCCAATGTCTGCATTGAGAAATCATTCAGTGTATATTTGTTAGTGTAATTGTTGGTATTATTATTACTATTATTATAAAAAATAATGAGACAAATCTTGATATTTGAAAGACTTGTCACCTGGGAGAGGAAATCAAATCTTTTCAATTGGTTATAATACAACATTATAAATTCTACCAAAAATTCCCATGATGTTGTAAGCAAGTATTTATTTCTGGCTAGGAATACTAGACGATATTTTATGAAAGAATAACATTTTAACTGGACATTGTATAATAAGGACGCTCTTCAAAGGTGGCAACAAGAGCCAGGATGAATAGGTGTCCTGTTGCACGGGGCAGAGTGAGTAAATGCACAATGGCCCTGTGATTTTGCTTGTTTAACGATTGTGAAGAGACATGAAAGCACTTTTGAGAGCTATAGTTTCAAAGGAAAGGGAGATTTGAAGGAGATAAACTGACAACCAGTTAAGTATTTTGTCACTTCCATCAGAATTGAAGCATCAGAAATCAACTGAAGGGCCAGAGCTAAATATCCTTTGTTGGAGCCTGTAGCCAGGTTAAAAACAAAACAAAACAAAACAAAACAAAACAAAACAAAACAAAACAAAACAAAACCAGCCATCAGCTTTCTGGGACATCATATGAAAAGCAGCACACAAACGTCACTGGGATAAATCTGAATGAATGCATAGGTAGCTTAGATTTCCATGTCTGATTCATACAGAATGTAATTTATACTACATGAAATATAAATTGGTCTCCTTTCCAGTGAAGGAGACTGTGCCTTTGGTGGTAAATTAAAAACAAACAAACACACAAACATTTTGTTAGCCACAACCAGTCTCTGTAGGGTAAAAGGGCAAATTTACTCTGCAACCATAGGCTGATCCCCAATCTTGAGATCAGCAATTTGGATCTCCTGAAAACAGTCCAAGTCTGTTGGAATTCTGAAAACAAATATTGTATGGTGTAGTGTTGTTTCCAATAATACAGAATTTATTTCACTATCTACATTTCACGTCTTTTAATTTGTCTTCCAAGAATTTGTACATTTAGGAAAATTATTTTAAAAAAACTGAAATAAGAACGTAGAGATTTGGGACCAGTTTATTCAATATGGAAGATAGAAAAAGTAACTCGAAAACAAATTTGCTTGCACTCTATCCATACAAATTACCTCCATCTATATTGGCATAATGACTATTGATATCTATATATTAGCAGCATAAAAACTTTGAAAAAAAGTTCTAAATCAAATTCTCAGTTATGATCAGAGTATTGATAAATTCCTGGTTTTATGTTCAATCTAAAGTTTGTGATTTTTATTATGATCCCCCACATGTTCTAAAGCTTGAACAAATATGTAAACAATATTGAGAAGGGGTGAGAATTCTAGAATCATATATAAGATTGAGAAAAATGGAAGTATGACTGTCTCATACCCAAGACCCACTAAAATTATAATAAACTAATAATAAAATATATAAAACTATCAGAGCAAAAGGATCTAGAAATGTAGGAAGATCACTAAGAGATTTTAAGAAAATAAAATTTATTAAAGACAGGGAGAGTAGAATACTGATGATTAATGTAACCAGTTAAAAAAAAAGTTAGAGGTCAGAGATGCCTAATGCAAAGGAGGAAGCTGGTGACCTCTGCAGAGCCCTGGAGCCATGCGACACCACGTGCACTACAAACTGGTAGTGAGACACGGGCCCAAGAATAGTGACATTAATTGGAAGACCAACTATAGATAAAAGTGTGACTTTCTCAACTCAGTCTTCAAATGCAGAGAAACTCGAGGCAGGCACCCAGGAAACACACACACAAACACACGCACACACACACACGGACGCACCAAAAACCACAACTGCCACAGAAAAATAGTAAGGCAAAGAAATTAGAAGAATGGCATTGGAAATGTCAATGGGAGTTGGCACAAAACAACAACATCTGAAAACCAGCCCCCAACTATCCTGAAAGCCAGCTGACAACTCCTGTGCTTATACATATAAAAAAGCTTTTGCTTATTTAGGTGTTTATGTTTGATTGTTCGTTGTTTGGTTTCTGTTTTTTGAAATGACCTCTAACAAATACCATTTTACATATGCAGGTGCAACATTTTATTTATTCACTAGTTCATTCAGCCAACAATTTATTCATCCAACAAACATTAAAAAAAATATTAGAAAAGCATGTGGAAAAACACAAGAGGCAGTTTACTGAAAATTGTTTAATTTATCCAAGGAAACAGAGATCAGAAGTAGCTATAGAAATGTGAAGGCTTGTGTTTGCTAACAATGACTTTGATCTTTCCTATTGCTGCTGAATATGAGTTATTTCCCAGTATGACAGACACGGTGAATGCAGCGGTAAATAAGGCGTGCCCTTGTCTTGCGAGAAGTTTACATTGTAGGGGAGGCACCAGACCGAAAAATGCTGCAGTAGGAGAATTCTATGTACCATCGCCAACACGGAGGAGGCCTGAACATCAAATGGTTCAGAGAGTAGAACGGTTAGGAAACCAAGCATTCCAGAGTTCCTCTACTCTATGCAGTGACCAAAACAGACTGAAGTTTTAAAAATAAAGCATAAACCTAAGGAAAAACACTTCTAGTCTCTCAAGGCAGAATGCAAAGATTATGGAAGAGTCAGAACTTAGAAACATGAGACAATGGCTCCAAATTTTAATATTCACATCGTACATGAAGAGCACTTTCAATAAGAAAAAGAAAAAAAGAAAGTCTCTTCTCTGTGTGCTCCCATATACAGTCCTATAGTGACACTTATGGTCTCACACCCCATTGCTCCCCTCATTTACCTGGATCATCACACTTAAAACAAAGAAGTCACCCAATGTATGTTTGTTGAATTATGGAATTAGTTAATAAATCAAATCAACTACAAAGTTTAAAAATCAGTGCACAAATTTAATAGCTTCTTTAAAATTTTACAAGCAAAATATATGACACAAGGCCTCTGGACATGGTGTTATACTTGGCCTCTTTGTTCTATTAACCACCTTTTCTCAAATCTTGACTTTAGACTATTCTTATCCACATATAATAAGTTTAGGGTACTTATAACGCCTTCAAAAATATAGAACAACATTCATATGAAAGGCATAATTCATTTTCATCATCATGATAGTTAATAGAATATTTTTCAGACCTGTCTCAAATTCTCCAGATTTTAGTTTTTGTAGAATTTTTAATGGAAATTTTAGAGCCACAGGATTTTTATCTGCAATGCCTACTATTGTTATTACATGTGGTATTGTGTAAAACCCATTACAACTATACGAACTCTGACTTGTCACTAAAGAAGTTTCTTTTAAAACTTACTATTAGTATACAGTGTTTATAACTTCCAAAAAAATTTTGTAGTACTGTATTTTAAAATTTTTTTCTGAGTTTTACCAATAAATATCATTTACAGAATGCTTACCACACTATAGACACAGGCTATATACTTTTTTTTAACACTATCTAAATTGTCTTGACAACCCTGTAAGAATTTGTATTCCCATTTTCCAGATAATAAATTGGGTTTAATTGGGTTAAATTATCTAGCCAAGGTGATAAGAGTGGAAGTAACAGAACTGGGATTTGTGATGAATGTCATTGTCTGAAACTTGAACCTTATTTTCTTTCTCTGAGTTCATTACATATTTGATATGCCTTAGGCAATGTATATAAGATTTCCTCGTATTATTGGCAACATATAAATAAGAATATAATCTTAAAGACAACATGCTTTGCATTGCACATAGAAAAGCTATTCACTCAGCCAAATAGTTCATTACTGTCAGAGCTGACAATTTACCTATCTCCTCACAATGCCAAGATTATCAGTCAGATGGAACACTCCATTTATACCTGCATCCCATTATTTGAATAATATCCATGCAAGTTCAATTCTTACCATTTCAATTTATAGGAGCTAGTACTATGTCACTGACATTTGTAGGTGGTTCAAATATTTCAAGGGAGAAATGTAATTAGAAAAATAGAACATATTTTATTTCTGAAGACTGTAGGTGTTCTATCTTATATTTTAAATTATATTTTGCTAATATATGCAACTTTCATGTCGAATGAATATTCAGTGACCCACTTAAGTTTAAAAAAATAATTTGTTACAACATAAATTCGGATGTGCTGCACAATATGTTCTCTTTCCCTCTGGAATCTAGTGATTACATGTGAGAAGCTGGATGTCAAATTTTGCTTATATGTGAGGCTTAGTATTATTTTTTGATGATGTGTCTCTTTGCTTATAATAGTCCTTCACTAGTATAGTCATTCCAACACTGACCTCAAATGTGAGACATGCCCACAATGACAATTTTTTATTTTAAAAGCAGTTAATTCTGTTTTATTAAAAATAATCGTGTTATTTTCTTCATTCTTTATTCAGCATGATTTCTGACATTTCAGTCTTCACCACCAGCAGATTCCCAATGCATCAGGTACTAAGGTGAAGTCTCCCAAAGACAATCCACTTCACATGGCTGCCAGCTGGATAAAGATTACGAATGTTTCAACAACAGTCTATGAAACTCTTCTTTCCTCTGTTTCTCTGTAAGGACCTCTGATATTTCATAGTATGTATGGGGCTACAGATCTGAGTGAAATTATGCTTTCCATTCAGTAACAACATCTCCTTCAAAGTGGTACTTAAAAGCTTTATAACACATGCTCCCCAGCGAGATGTTAAAATAGTTCCATTTACAACCTTGTTGATGATGCTCTAAAAACTCAGCCTGTTGGAATAAGCACTCAGAGGTAATCTCTCTCCTTCTGTTTCGCTGTCTCTGTCTTTCTCTCTGATTGTCTCTCTTTCTCTTCCCTCCCAACACATTCTCTCTTGCTTTCTTTCTCTATTCTCTATTTTTATTTCATCTAAATATATTTGCTCTCCACAAAGCCAGATAGATTTAATCTTAAATTCCCAAACAGCTGAGAAAAATCAGGGTAAATATGAGCATCTCAGATTTAGATCTATTTTCAGAATCTGCTTAGAACATTTACTTTTGAAAACATATATCCACATGTAAGAAAAGCAGCCAATAAGCTGCTTTACCAGTCATGTGATTTGAGCCATCCAAATCCCACAGACTATCTACTTTATTTTTAATTAAACTATTTAATATACAATATTATATTAGTTTCAGGTGTACAGTAGTTATTCAATATTTATACACCTAACAAAGTGATCACAACAATAAGTCTAGTAACCATCTGTCACTGTACAAGGCTATTATAATACAGAACACCTACTTTAGGCCTACTCACTATTTTGATCATAGCAAAGCTTCCACTCTACTGATCTTGGTAATGCAGTAAAATTCAATTGCTAATGAAACTTAAAGTCTTCCAAATTAATAACTACAGCTGCCCAAGACTGCTTCTACTCAAAGACTGAGTAGATAACTATCTACACAATATAATTCATGTGGTCTTAATTAAAAAAAAATTTAGCAGCCCCAAAATATTTCTTCCACTTGCCCAAGACATTTTTCGTGCAGTATCTCCTTTTACTCTTTGGACTAAACCACTATGCTTGCAAAAGATCCCTGATAAACTGTAAATGTATTTCATGACCCAGGACATACTAGAAATCACATCTATTTGATAGCATTATGGAGACTTACCAGGACTCAAATGATATGAGATGCAAATCAAGAAATATTTTAATTGGCAAAACTTTGAAAATTTCAGAACTCTGTTTAGAGGAGAATTGCCCAATATATAATATGGAATACATAATGGGGAACCAGATGCAGCCAGTAGGTCCCTTGAGAAAAGGGATACCAACGTGATAAGTTCTAATAATGATCTTTATCTCATTCACAGTTTATTGGTCTCCAGCATGTTTAAACTCAAAATAACCCACTCAACAATATCCAACTTGCACAGAATTTTCTTGGAGAGGAGTATTTGCTTTTTTAAAATCCATAGAAGTATCTAAGTTCTAACCAAAACATGAAAAATAGGAGCAGACGATTATGAAAAGATATTGCAGCCCACCAGTATATCTGACCAGTAAGTTGAAAATTTTCCACTTTTTTCCCCATTGTGGGCACTGGGAGAGGAGTTAAATTCCTTTTCTCTCAATTCACCCATCTGTAAAATTACTGTTCTGATTATCAAACATTTCTGAAGCCTTCGCAATGTACTGAGAACTGAATTTAACATGTAAAAAGACATTGTTTATACCCTCGAGGAGCATAATGAAGCTTGCCACCTACTTCTTGGAATGTCTTGGGGATTGAAATACTATTTTAAAGTGCCAAGAGCTACTCAGAAGAAATGTGCTGTATAATTACAAATATTATTATAGATGAATGAACATGTTCCATTAAACACTAGAATTGGATACCAAGGAAGTTTATGGGATCTTCTTCTCTGGAGAGCTAAAAAAAATTAAAATTAAAATTTAAAAAAAAGACAACTAGATATACATATGCCTAGGAATGTTTATGTGATGCAGTTTATGTGATGTCTAACCCAAAATGGAAGAGTTATAGAGGAAAATAAATAAATAAGTTATAACAGTATTAATATCATGTAAAGAACAAGGTTGAAAAGGCATTAACTAAATAAACAATTAAATTGAAACAAAAAGTGCATTGGCTCTGAGTTAGGAATTAGAAGATAAAGAATTATTCAGGTTAAACAGATGAGTATCCATTTTACTAATTGCCAGGTATCCTCTAAATTTTTTGTTCCTGAAACTTTATGAATATGTTTAAGGGCAAAACTTGCCATGTTTAAAAAAAAAAAAAAGGCATGGAGCTAAATTTCTCATCACTGAGGCTAAATGGGTTGGTTAATCAAATGAAGTCTCAAATAATAGTAACTTGGAGTAT
The DNA here is from genome assembly GCA_004027375.1 of Macroglossus sobrinus. NCBI lineage: Eukaryota > Metazoa > Chordata > Mammalia > Chiroptera > Pteropodidae > Macroglossus > Macroglossus sobrinus. The sequence continues at coordinate 343,700 of PVKZ01000819.1, read as the reverse complement.
TCTAAAAACGAGATATTCTGAATTGGTGCTTTCTAAAATAATTCTTGAAACTAGTTAATTGGTTATTTTCTAAATTTACGATGATCTGATGAAAATAATCCTAAATTCAGCCTTCCTGCTTGATTAAACCCTGTAAAATAAACTTAATTTATCCTGTGCTAAAAATTTTTCTTTGGAAAATAGGGATTTTTATAAATTTTTCCATGATTCAAAGACCTTATATATTGTATTTTTCCACAGATTCAGATCCAGATTCACTCCCAGATAGGATCATTTAGAAAGAAACCAATCCGAATGCTAAACTGTATTAAGAAAGTCCTTGTTGTGAGCTTATTTTGGGGTCACTTGTTTCATTCTCATAAAATTATAATAAAAGATGAGCAACCGTTATAACCTTCAGAGAAGGATAACATGACTACCTGTTGGCAGAATTAATTATTGACTCAAAGGCTGTGAAACAGCCTTCAACTGAGTTATTTCATGATCTCTAAAAACTCTCCTTCCCTGGCATTATCACCAAGATGAATTGACAGGCGTGTTTCAAACATCACCTATTATTTCTGTATCACAAGCCCAGTGGACTGAGCCAAGCGCCTTGTCAGTTTCCACTCACTCCTCTGACTTGTATGAAGAGGCTGAGGTGGAAAGGGCCCTGGCCCAGCAAATGGGAGAGCTGGATTCTAGAGCTTCATTGCATAGCCTTGATGTGGATTTTATTTCTCTGGGTTTCGATGTCTTCATATAAAAATTAAAGGAGTTGAATAGATAATTACTTAGGTAATTATGTATGATTCTATGGTCCTGCATTTCATGTAATGTTAAAGGAAAATGTGGTCCTTCATTATGAGTGTCTCTGTCCACAAAGCTCCCATATCACTTTGCAAATACCCATGTTGAAGCCTTTATCATAATTTAAAATATCAAAATGTATAAATCAGAGGTAAACTATATAGAATCTAGGCCATAGGTAATTATTTTATTGGTCTGCAGTTAAAAATAGTAATCTAGTTTATAATTCTAAAAAAATAAATAAAAAAGGAAGAATTAACATAAAATTCAGATTGGGAAATTCATTAAAAGAGTTAAGCACTTTGAGTTCATAGAACTCATGGCATCAATCTACTAGATCTAGGCAATTCTTGCCATCTTTAATTATGGACACATTTCTATTTGTGAATGCTGGTTTATGTGTTTGTCTCCTTCACTAAACACAAATGTATTTCATTCCAGGGGAAAAGAACTCATTTTGACACTCTGTGGTGGACATGGTTAGCTGCCTACCAAATACTCATTCCATGCTTCTTTAAAAAGAGAAACCCAATTTTATTCAGGACGCAATCTACCTTGATAAAATACCTTTCTATGTTACCTTATATCTCATGAAGTTGAATCCAATGAGAAGGAAGAGAATATAAACAGGTTAATTTTTTCTCTCTGTGTCTCTCTCTCTGGCCCACACATTAGCCATTCATACTTTACATTTTCCTTATATCTTCTTACTTGGAACTCTGACACCAAACCTACATAGATAGTAACCACCTTGCAACTCTAAGCACAAAAGCCATATGCTAAGATGGTAGTAGAAAAGATGGAAAGAGTTTGGTTTCTGACAGCATCCTGGAGTAGCTGAGCCCGCCTATGACTGTCATCATGTTGATTAGAAAAGTAAATCTCAACCTGGTTGAAACACCATAAGCAAGTTTTCAAGTTTTCTGTTTATTAAAGCCGGTTGCATTCTTAATAACTATACCTTTATTGAATTCCAAGTACAGGGCCTACAGAAACTGGTTATTGATGCTTTTATAACAGAAATAAGACCAAAACTTACAAATGGACATATGATTAGTATTGCCAGATACTATGCTAAAATGTTTTACATCATTTTATTCTCACAATTAGCCTGTAAGACAAATAACATTATTCCCGATATAGAAATGATCCATGGAGAGGATAAATATTCTTCCCAGGTCAAACCATTCTTTAAAATAAATGGTGAGTATTTTATCTAAATTTAAAATGAAGTCAAAGTCATAACATCTGAAAGTATAAGCATCTCGTTCAACTATGTGTATTCATGAAAGTAAATTAACATTTCCAATAACTAAATATGTTTTGTATCAATATCAGCTGGGCCCTCAGAAGTGCCTAGCATTCTCATATTGTTTCATAGTTTGCGCTCTCATTTTCAGAAAGAAAAAGAAATCATATTTTTTACTCTTCTCTCAAATGATCAACATCACCCTCTGTCCTTGACTCTACACTGAGAAAACATAAAACTGCTTCTATCTGTTCTGACATACTCTGGTTTCTGACTTTTGAATTGATAAATTGTCTCTATGATAATCTTAAAATCAAATCTACAAATGGTGCTAACACTTCTTCTGTGGTTTGCAATCTGAAGATTTTTCTCCATTAGTCATTTTCTGCTTCTTCTGTATTATCAACGTCCCCTCTTGTCAGAATGCAGACATGCTCCATTCTTTGTTATTAAAAAGAAATTCTCTTGATCCCTCCATTTCATCCAGTTACTGACCCAAAGTTATTGCCTATTGTTTATCTTCTAGTCATTGACTCAAAGTTTTGGATACATTTGTTCAAATGTAGGCTCCCTGCCCCCATATATGCACTGTACAGCTTCCAAAGTTAAAACTACTGGTTTCTCTACTTCCTTCCTTGCGTTCTGTTTTCGATCCTCTTTATTTAGTCTTTTATCCTCATCAAACTTCTAAAAATGTACTTGTCAAGATCTAAAGCAATTTGTGACTTAACTAATTCAATTATCAGGCCTCCAAGTTCTTCAGCAGGATTTGACACAGTTGATTCCTCCTCCTTTTTGAATCACTAAATATACTAGGCTTTAAGGATACCACAACTTTCTAATTTTCTTTATATTTTAGTAACATGGTCTTTACAAGCGCTACTTCCCTTCTCTGACTTTTAATTACTGGAGTGTCCCAGAGTTAACTTTGCCCTTTTTCTCTTTCCTATCTATATTATATTTCTAGGTGATCTGATCCAGACCAATGGTATTAAACATATTTTTATACTGATGGTTCCCAAATTTTATCTCAAACCCAGACTTTTTTCCTGAGATTGTTTTATATAGACAACAATCTCTTTGACAACTCCGTTAGGCATAATCTAACTTAACTTGTCCAAAACCATCCATTGGTTCCCTGACTCTTCCAAAATGCCCCTCATCGTAATAATATAAATGGCATTCACGTGGTTGTTGCAAACCAAGAACTTATAGGGCATCCTTTATTCCTTTCTTTATCCTTTTTTCCATTCTATGAGTAAATCACATTACCTCCAACCACTTCTTACTACCTCCCCTCAAACCAGCCTTATCCAAATAACCATCATCAATTAGCTGGGTATATGCCACAGCTTTTAAACAAGTCTCTCTCTTTGCATCTTTCCCTGTCTATCTTTAACACTGATTATGCTACATTTGTGTTCATAGCTATTCAGAGACTTCCACATTTAGAACAATAATAAAGATCCTTGTAAGGGTTTAGAAAGATCCTATTAGATCTGGCTTCTGCCTACACATATTTTTTTAAATAAATTTTATTTTTGGAGCAGTTTTAGGTTCACAAGAAAATGAAGAGGAAGGTACAAAGATTTGTAAATGGCCCCTGCCCCCACATATGCACAGCTTTCTGCGTTATCAACATCCCCCATCAGAGTGGTGCATTTGCTACAACTGATAAACCTGCTTTGACGCTTTATAATCTCTCAAAGTCCATAGTTTACATTAAGTTTCACTTTTGGTGTTGCATATTTCATGGATTTGAACAAATGTATCCATGATTATGATATCATAAAGAACAGTTTCATTGTCTTAACAAACCCTCTGTCTTAACAAGCCAATTGTTTATCCCTGCTCCTCCAGCCCTCTTCAGCCCAGCTCAGACACTGGCATTGTTGCCATTCATCAAAGGCCTCAACTTCATTTCCTTCTCAAACGCTTTGCATTTGTAGTTTCCCCTTCCTCAAAGGATCTCACCCCAGGTTTCTGCCTGCTGTATACATTTCTCAAATATTTCTTAGTTATTGTTTTAGATATTTCATTCAGGTTCCTGCTCACTATCTCCTGGAAGTTTTCCTTAATCAAACAATTTAAATGGCCCTGCATTATGTTCTATGCCTTTATACTGTATCCTCATTCTTTTTAGTATTTATAAATACCCGAATGAGCGTAAATGTTTATTCATTTATCTGGCCATTATCTGGAACATGTTAGTTATGCAGTTCCACGAAGGCCTTTTCTATCTTGACCACCACTCAAATACCTACTCAAGTGCCTGGAATGTAGTAGGAGCTCTACAGATATTTTTGATTGAATGCACACACTAATGAATTATGGACACATTCTTACCTTTTCCATTAATATAAACAAATACAATATGATATGACAGTCATATACATCAAATTACCTAGAATTCAATAATTCCAAGTTAATTAAAAACATGATTAGTTGCTTTATTCTCTTATTATCCTGAAATTTATTTTTAAAATTATCTATGTCTCTACTTCCTCCTTTAATGTTCTTATCTTGCTTATATTTTTCTTCCAGCATTCATATTTAAATATGTACTTTCCACTGCTGCTTCAAGTTTTGGGGTCTTTTTTCTGTATGATTCAATATTCACATTACCAGAGTCCACACAATCACAACCTAACTTTCCTTGTACTAAAACTACTGTATGACTTTCCTCAAATGGATACAAACTATTGTTTGTTATTTCTTTTAATGTGACCCTTTTGATGACAAAATAAATCCTTTAGAGAGTGGAGAAGAGTCAAACTGAGCTAGCTAATTGCCCCCATAGGCTACAGTACTTTTTATTCATATACTGAGTTACCTTAAATGTTAATGTAGAATTTTAAATATCCTCCAGAGGCTATCTCTGCTCTCTACTGTTACTGTATTTTGGCATTTCTGCTTTGTTCTCTCCAATGCTATTTCTTCTTTGTAACTTCAGTCTGATGCTCCTGAATATTACTGCTGTCTACTGCCTCATCTTCCATCTGCTCAGTGTATATTGTTTTTACCTTTTCCTCGAACTTTATGTTCAAGTATGGCTTCTGTTTCTGTCTTTGAGGATTTTATAATAATTACAAGCAAAATACTGTGCTCATTTTTTTTCTGATTAATAAAACGACCAACCACATTGCTTTGTTTCTTGGTTCTTTTAAAAGGCTTCTACCTTCAAGCCTGATTACATAAAGACAAATATTTAAATACAGAAATAGAGAATTCCTATAGAAACTTATCCAAAGTTCCTCATCTGAACTATAAATGAAAACACAGAAAATGATGGAATTACTATTTTTTTCCATTCTCCAAAGTTGTTACATATCTTGTACAGTCCTAGATGCAAGGAGAGAAGCTAATTAATTACATATGATGAGTACTTAGGGCATTAACATCTACTTAATTATCCCACAGAGAATCTTGCTTTTAAAAAATCCCATTTTTTTTATTAGTACATTTTTTAAATCAAAGGGTTAAAAGGAAATTCAGAAAAGCAGTAAAATCAGTCTTATCTCTGCATATATCCTTTGTAATCATTTCAATCAATGTGCTCAATACACAAAAAAATCATCTATTTTCTTTAAAGAGTGTGTGCATATACACATAATTGAGTTAAAAAGTCATTCTGATTTTTTTAACAAAATTATAACCATTAATACAAATTTCTTGAATAAATTAATCAGAAATTCAGATGAGGACATCGATTTTCTAATTTTATGTATCTTTAATAAGGTGATAGAAATATTCAATGGAAATATCCTGGGCACCTCCACCTGCACTCTGTGGGGTTATACAGACCAGAGCAAAGAATATACACGTGAAAAGATATGTATGCAGACTCTAGCGTTCCATCCTGAGGCTTTCATTTTGTATCTTATTTAGAAATGAAAGGGACTCGCAGCAGCTTAGCAAGGTGCATTATAAGAAGAGTTTGAGCAATGAAGTATTCCTCCTCTTCCATTTCAGTGTTTATTAAAGAATGACAATCCTAACCATGTAATAGGAACAATAAGTGATAATAAGAGGAACTAATATTTTATTGATTTTATTTCCTAAATCAAACCCTGTAATGGTTTCACTAAATCCAACCCTGAGAGACAGTCTTGTCATATATGTCTTTAACTTAACTCATTACATACCACAATAAAGAAATAAAAAGAAGAGAAAGAAAAATATTAACATAAGTACAACAGATGATTAAATCTAACATTCCGATCAAAGGCCACATGTTGTACAGCAGTGCTGCCCAACAGAAATATAATGTAAGAAACAAATTCAAGCCATATCTATAACTTTAAATTTTCAAATAGTCATATTAACAAAAGCAAAATCATTAAAATGAATTATGTATCTTATTTAGTAAAATGCCAAAATGTTATTATTTTAATACGTAATATTCTTTTTTTCTTACATTCTTTTTTTTTCATACTATGTCTTTAAAAATCTAATGTGTATTTTACATAAGCAACACATCTTAATTCAAACTAAACACATTTCAAGTAGCCAACATGTGGCTAGAGGCTACTGTATTGGACACCACAATTCTACAGTGAGAAATGATTGCAAAAGTGAATTTTTGTTTCCTCGTTAAACCCTATTACATCATACAATATGTAGTTATATGCAATTATATTATAATGCATATTATATGGTAGTATATATGTGGGTATTTTTAGGAGTGTGTACATATATATGTGTATATACATGTATATGTATGTACATACATATACATGTTCTTGTAAATGCAACTCAACTTTCACCTACTACTCAACCTAAAAAAAAATGCAGCAGGTAAATGTGTTTTTTAAAAGAAAGAAAACATGAAATCTGATTCATGCTGAGGAAAAAAGGCTGTGTTGGAGTTCTTAAGATACAGTGCATGGGTCTTCATCACGATGTTCTCATTTCTTAAGATATTTATAAGAGGTTAACCATATGCAAATCTTTCCTTATGTAGTGAGATTAACCGGTAGTTCTCAAATGGGGACAATTCACCTACCTTCACAGTCAGGACATTTGGCAATGAATAACGACTCCTTCAATTGTCAAGTCTGGCATCTAGTGTGGGTGAAACCAGAGATGTTGCTGGATATACTATAATGCCCTGGACAAACTTATTAATAGGGGATGTTAAAAACCAAGAATTATCTGGTCCCAAATATCAATAGTCCTCAGGCTAAAATACCTTGATTTAGAGCCTATGCACTATACAAGACAAAATTCCAAATTTTGTCGTAACACAAAATATTATATCATAAGCTCAAAGACTGTAAATAATTTGACCCAAATCCCAATAATTTTTAAGTGGCCGAGGCAAGGTCAAATTCAGGTCATTTTTAGTACTCTTACCCCTACTCCAAAGACCAGTGCTGCTCATACTCTCCGTGTTAAAGGTTATGTTTGTTTTATATTGCTTTGTTTGCAATTTTCAGTTCTTCATAAACTTGTACTTTTGTGAAATCCAAAAGAAAAATTAAAAATTTTTGCAAAATAAAATAAAAATTGGAAGAATTCAAAATGCAATCCTCTCCATTTTTATTCTTAGACTCAAAAGACAATAATAACCTGTCCGAAGGTTATAAAGGTTTTATTGATGTTCACTTTTTACTCTTAAGTTCTGTATTTCTCTTGTTGCTACAAATTTCAAGGGTAGGACAAGCTTCAGACCACAATTTAAATAGCAATGCAATAAAGCATATTGCAAATTATGCTACTTCATTAAGAACAAAATTTAAAGATTATTAGATCAATTACAGTTTTCATTAATGAAAGCTCAGTTTTATTCTCAAGCAGTATTCAATTCATTCAAAAAACTAATTTACTCCAAGAAAACAAAACAAAAAAGGGATTTGTAAAACATAATTTGTTTTAAAAATGGAACAGCTCTGAACAGTTCTTCCAAATGAGAAACAATTACCTATAACCAGGAAAGCAATGCTAATTTTTAATTACATTGTAGAGACTTTGCTTTTACATGTTATTCTACTTAACAACATTAAACCTCATTTAGCTATTGTCTCAATGTCCCTTTCTTTTAGAGATTTACTATGTACACATTGATTCAACTGTCATGTAAGGAATATCACCATTAATACCAGAAAAGATTCAATGAGAAGCTTTATACAACATTCAGATAGTTCCTGCAGAATTGACAAAGACTCAGAATCATCTGCTGGCACTGTTAAAATCATTAGGGTCAATGTTACCTGGGCATATAAAGGTAATTTGATTTTGTGACTATTTTAAAAGATGATATTTAGAAGACTAGACTCCCTGATAGATGGTCATTATGGACTGAATTATGTCCCCCAAAATACCAATGTTAAAATCCTATACCTCAGATATAACTGTATTTAGGGATAGGGCCTTTGAAGTGGTAATTAAGGTAGCAAGAGGACATATGGATAGGCCCTAATCCAATATGACTAGTATCCTTTTAAGAAGAGACTAGGACACAAACATGCATGTGCACAGAGAAAAGACATGTGAGGACACAGTGAAAAGGTAGCCATTGGAAGCCAAGGAGACAGGTCTCATGAGAAACCCTCCAACATCATGATCTTGGGTGTCCAGACTAGAGAACTGTGAGAGAATAAGTTGGTTATTTAAGCCCACCAGTCTATGGTATTTTGTTATAGCAGCCCTAGCAACTAATACAATAATTTAAAGTTTTTCAGTAAATGACATGAAAAAAGTATCACTTATTAGACCCTCTATATTAGGAAAACTTTGACACTAGCTTAAAACCTGGTCCTGTGTATCATCAGTCAGAACCACTAAATACACAGAGGAAATGATGAGAAGCAAATATTAAATAGTTAAATGTTAAATATTGTTTAAAACATTAAATATATTTTAAAGTACATTGTTGATGTGAATTATTTCACTAATGATTCAAGTAATTCTCATTGGGAAACATTAAACCCAAAATAGCACTTAACAAATTCAAACAAAATCTGTAAATAATGTGAGCAGAAATTTTGGCCACAAAAAATGTGCCTGAATAAATCAAGAGTGTAAATAACTGAAACAGTGCACTTTTATGAAACATCCAATGATAAAAGACAAAGCTAAAACTGAATAAAATTTGCTGGATACACTGAAACGATCTATCAAGTTAATCTACTGATCTTAAAAAAATTATTTTTCATGTTTGCAGTGATTAAGAAATTTTTTTAAATTGTTTTCTAAATTTAACTCTCTAGAGTTAAATTTGACAAAGCACACTCTAAAAAAAAATGACATTTTTGGAAACAGTTTCTAATACAAAATTATTTCTTACTGATGTAATATGTGAGAACTTAATCAATGAAATATTAGAAATAGCATTATTCAAAATTTTCTCATTGAGCCACAGTGGTGAAATACTGACATTTTGGCTATATATATATATATATATATATATATATATATATATATATATATATATATATATAT